>JBCEWB010055431.1:0-13954 GCA_039654565.1 Peronia peronii
TGTATGTATGTATGTATGTATGTATGTATGTATGTATGTATGTATGTATGTATGTATGTATGTATGTATGTTTGATTCTTCATCCTTCTTGTTCTGCCATTCAGCTTTATGACAAACTTTGCTTTCTTCTTCGTCTCCTTTTTTTTTCACTCAGCTAATCTGTTTTTTCACCCCTCCCCCTTCTCCTTTCCTCTCCTCCCTATCTGTCCCTCACGTCTGACGCTTTCATACTGAAGGCGGTAGCTAGGCGCTGTTATTCTTTATATTGAAGGCGATCGGTCCTAACCGTTCATGTGGCTATGTTAGCCTAGTAATGTTCATCTTCATTTGATTATCTGTGGTAAAAGAAAAGTCAAGAAAGATTGGGGGAGGGCTGAGGGAAAGACATATGCTCCCGGACAATGGCACTCAAAGTAATAATTTATATAATTATGATAAACATGTATATAACCGTCCTTTCTTTATACTTGTTATATAAAACCTTGGTATTGTTATATTTTATTCTGCTTGATCATTATGTAAATGAGACTGTGACAGAAGATCGTGATCCTCTGTCCGTTGTTTATATCATTGTTTTCTTAAAGACATTATATAAAATTTATTTCCTTTGTATCTTGAATTGCATAAGTTTACAATTTGACAAATTATAAAACAAATTTTAATATGTGTTTAACATATTGTTAACAACCTACAAAGAGTCAAGGCCTTCTGTCATACTTTCAGATGTCTCGCGCCCTGAGCAAATGAGTCGGAAGTCGCTCCGGGTGATCGCGAGTTACGGCCGTTTTAACTATTTTCCGACTCAGAAACCAAATTTTTCTTTTCAGGTTAGAAAAGGTTGAATTTCTGTTTTGTGGAAAACAAATAAAACATTTTGGTATCTCAGTCGGAAAATAGTTAAAAACGGCCGTAACTTGAAATCTCCCCTAGCGACTTCCGACTCATTTGTCCTGAGCGCGAGAGAGATACACACTGAAAATGTTTACTATGCTACGTACAGATGAGATCCTGCATTGTACTATTACATGTTGTTCGGGTGGATTCATACATGATAACATGATATTCTCTTTATCGTAGATAAGAACATATCATCAGAGAAAACACTAAGTTCAGTTTCTGACAAAAAAATTCATATCAGTACCGACCCCCGTATTATCGCTCTTTACAAAAAGCAAAAAAAAAAAAAAAAAAATGGTTGAAAGAACACACACACACACACACAGAGAGACACACACAGAGAGGGAGAGAGAGAGAGAGAGAGGCGTATACCTCATGTTTTTTGTCATCTTAACGTTGCTTAAATCTCTCATCTGAAGTTCTTGGCAAAGAAGGAAAGGTGAATAAATTGTTAAAGAACAAATAAGAACCCCTCTGGCAGTAACTATGGTGATGTCACGTCAACATAAGGGACGTTACTCTGCAATACAGGGTACACACAGAGTGATCGATCTTATCCCCGTTGTGAGGACTTTGCAGCAAAGCACTGCCAACTTCCAAACCTTTCTCCTGTTTACTTTTGAGTCTCGGTCGCATAATATTATTCTTGTTAGTGTTTTGGTGCGTGCCAACCTTCGTGTGCATGACTGTCTTCGAGTCTGTGAATCGCTGCGTGCGTGCGGTTGCGTTTGTGGGTGGAAATGCGTCAGTTGAAATGAAGTAAGAAAGAAAGTAAAAAAAAAAAAAGTAAAAAAAGACAAACAGAAGCGCGAAAAGAGGACAGTTTGTCAATGGGATTCCTTCGAAATTAAACTTTGTCTGGTCTGCCTTGTCTCCCTTGAAGGCATTGTTTGTTCGAGCATTTCTCTCCTTCGCTTTGATTAAAAATGTTTTGTTGCCAGCCCAGGGAGTGTCTTCTCTCCCTCTCTCTCTCTCTCTCATTTCTTGTTCTGTAGCTTTGCCTTCCTCATTATCCTGTCTGTCGTCTTCAACACTTCCATTGTGCGGCTTTGTGCTGCATAATCTTTGTATGGGTGTGTGGGCGCAAGTGACTGCGTGTGTCTGTGGGTGCGTTTGCATGTGTACGTATGAGTGGGTGGGAATATATGTAGAAAGGAGGAACGTGAACTCTCCTGTAGTATAAAGAAAACTCGGACACAGTATTTAATTATTTCACAGCTTTTTTTCTTTTATTTTTTTCTCAGATTTGTTTACCGTTTCATAGTCTTTTCTTTCACTGTTATGTGTGTTTTTTTCCTATCTGTTGGTATGTTTACCGCATTTCGTTTTTTTTCGAACATCCTTGTTACTACAATGTTTGTTGATCAGATTTGCCCCATATAGCACTATAAGGTGACGGGAATGAATGATGAAACAGAGATTTTGGATTCTGCAAATCTGACCTTGAGATAGATAATTCTTATTAATGGTGATGTCTTAAGATATCAGAGTATTCACTGTACTATTTTCTAACTCAAAAACATCCCCTGCCAAAGGACGAACTTGATTTGAGCACTGCTGGGATTAACGTAAGAATTAGAGAACTTGTTTTGAGCACTTTGTTTTGAGCGCTTAAAATAATCGATTTGTGGTATCAGATTGGATTAGAGAATACTTGTAATCAGATCTGTTTCCATCTAAAATGCTCCCTGTCTGTCCTTTTTTTGTATTGTACTTCTCTATAATTCGATAATGTTTCAACTATTTAGCTTACAACATGAAATGACTGTTGCTTTATGTAAGAGGGTTTTATGAATTTGAGAAACTTAAAATTGTTAACAATTAAATCTATAGACATTTATAGATATATATGTCATGTTAACAAAATAGTGTTCATAAACTGTTTTGATCATTCGCCAGTGTCACGTTGATATCTGTGTTATTTACATAGAAGTGCCTCTTACCACAGGAAATATTCAACCGATTTTTATCATTAAACCAATCAATTACATCGATATCGATAACTTGTATTTCGGTACGTCAATCGACGAGCATACTAAGGATATAATACAGTAACTACTAAGGGCTGAAACATGTCATTGACGTCATCAATGTTCAAAACAGGTTCACCATTGCAAAAGTCTTCCCTATCCTTTTCTGTGATGGATACAGCTACTGACTGAGACAAAACATGATAATGATAATGACGCCTCATATGGTTGCGCGACAGTCCAGAAGATGATCCTGGGGGCCCACAAGAACTGACAATTCCCCCCCCCCCCCCTCGCCCCTCCCGCTTTCCCCTCCCCTCGCCATTTATCGCCTGACTAATCGGATGCACCACTCGGAAATCACCATATTGCATGTATCAATTACTATTATTATTAGATGCTTCGTCGTAAACATGATTCATACATTTCTGCCCTCCATGCGAACACTCCTCAAAGCTAGAGGAGGATATAAAAGACAAGGGCTGTACTCCTTACACATTTTTTTTTACCCTGGCGAAGAACCAACTGGGTTTGAAAATTTGGAAACTTATTTTTTATTTTCTTATTCTTCATATTTCAATTTTTTATTTATCTATTTACTTTTTTTCAATTTTTCATTTTTTTTTATTTCCATTTATTAATGCATTTATCTATTTATGTTTTTTTTTTTTTTTTCATTTTGGCGGCTTTTTATTAAATATCTAAATACCGGTTGACAGTCTTCATCTTCTTCAAAGACATTTTTACAAAATGATAATGCCGACGATGATGACAAGGAGGACGATAACAGTAACATTAATAATAATTATAATAATAATGGCAACAACAACAACGGTAATACTAATGATAAACATACAACAATAGTAATGATGAGAGACTAAAACTAACAATAACAATTTAGACTATAATAATAATAACAGAGATATTATTAGGGACAGTAATAACAACAACTTCAGCGGGTCTCGATGGCGATCGTCCAAGGCAATGCCTTCTTCATCTCCTGCGCCGCGAGGGATCTTTAAAAACGCAACATGATTAACATATCTAGAATCTAGCTAACGGTGGTGGAGGAAGTAGCAATCCCGTACCTGAATTTCACCATTCAAATCATTTTTGTAAAAGCCAATAGGGATTTGATTCATCCGTTAACAGCAGCTACTTTCTCAGCTCATTACGGCTTTCGTATTGTACCGCAAATGATGATTCCTGAATTGTAAGAACAGCTCTTCATAGACCTGGCTTCACCTTAATGGTCACTACAATCTCCTCAAACATAAGTGAATGAACAGTGAATTTGTTTGAATAATTACAGCTTTGCTTTACTTTCACTTTCATTGAAACTAGTGTAACCTATTTTAAAATCTGTTTTAAAAAGTAAGACTATAAAAGTAATTATGAAGAGGTAGAAATAACAATAACAACAGTGATGATATTGGTAATAATAATAATAGCAATAATAAAATAATAATAATAATGATAACTAAAAAAAGAAAAGAAGTAATACTTGATACTTGCCTGAAAGCTGTGTGTTGTTGGGACTGGTTGTAGCCAAAGTCCTCCTCATTTTGTTCTATGATGCTCATCTCCACTGACTGATGAAAGAGGTCTCTTGCTACGGCTTTCACCACCCCTGAGGATTGATCAAGATTAAATTGACGTGTGTAAGATGCAGAAAATCCCACAAATTACCGACAAGAATCATGAGAATATTCTGAGCAAAAAAAACAATGTGTAAAAGTCATAATCAGAGGTACTACAAGCTGCAATGAGACCTATGAGTATTAGGAATGTGAGCATCACTTCAATGAATGTGACTTTTGTTTGTTCTTCATTGATTGTTATATAATTTACCACTTCGAAAATCATGAATGGCAACAGTACTTATATGTTAATAGTATGGGTGTTCTTCAATGATTGCTACATTTACCATTTCGAAAAATCATGAACGGCAACACTTGTTATATGTTAATAGTATGTCATTTATATAGATATGAATTTTCTATTGTATATGCAAATACTGAACTCTGAGTGACGATAAGAACCGTAAAGCACACTGAGATTTCTTAGTTCAATTTCACTGTTACCAGCACTACTGATATTATCGTTGTCTTGTTATTATGTTGTTATTGCTGTTTCTATTACAAATATCATTATTGTTACTGTTAACTTTTTTGTTATCATCATTTATAACAACAGTAACAACAAACCACCCAGTTGCTGCATTTCCTGTGATGAATAGGATGGCTGAACCGCCGCACTGAAAAACTCAGACCTTTCCATATGATTTTTCTCCTGCCTGACATTAGTAAATGAGCACCAGACTTACTGGTCAGGGACTATTGTTACCCTCTGCATTATGTGAACTTAACAATTGCTCACTGGCACACGTACAGGGATAGATTAAACAAGCCGGATGGTTACGATTTCTATACGCCTTTCAACCTCCTATGGGGCAGTTATCTCGGTAATCAACGAGCCGGCTTCCCGCAGGGCCAGGGGTATATAAGCAGGTTCTCTGCTCCACCTGCAGGCGGTGAAAGTCCGCCGTCAGTGGGATATCTCCCATGGAATGCCATTCTCAACGTTCGAGGGGTGGCATCTCTTTTGTCTCCTTGCTCCTCTCTTCTGTCCCCTCTCTTTCCTACTTTTTGACGTGTAAACGTATTTTATGGTGTTTGGCACAATTAGACAATATAGAGGTGATTGTGCTGATGTGCCATTAAACCCCAACACAAGCAAACAAACAAGCAAGCAACAAGCCGGAGCAGGTCGAGAGTTATGAATAACAGAGAACAGAAGCCACCTGAGGAAATATTTTTGTTACGTAGCCTATGTGCCCTGTGATACTGTTTAGGAATTGATGTTAAAAGCCCAAAGTAGTTGTAGAAGTAAATGTTGTTGAATTCTGTATTATGTTAACTGGATATGGGCGCATGAAAAAAGGAGGGGGAGAGGAAATGGCTGCGGTAAAGCAATCAGTGGAATATTTTGCAAGTATATATATACACATAATTTCAAAGAGGTAGTACTAGTTGTAGTGGTATGAGTAGTTATTGCAGCAAGGAGTTATCATTTTGGTAATGAAGTAATAACGGGTAGTGATACAACTGGCAGCAGGACAAAATGGGAGCTGCTGATGTAGAGATCGAAGCATCCAGGCGGGGTTATGAATCGGAAAGAGCACAAGCGACTTGAGGGAACATGTCTTCTCTATGTGCTCTGATGGTCATTGATTCTGCTTGGAAGTTGACGCTAAAAGTCAAAGCAGCTGTAGCAGTAGAATTTATCGAAGCAGCGGGTGTGGAAAAGTAGAAATAATGGCAGTAATATCAAGGGGAGCAGTAGCAGCAGTAGCCGTAGTAGTTTCAGTAGCTATGTAACAGTAACAGTAGTGGTAACAATAGTAACACTAGAATAATGGCAGTAACAGTAGTGATACCAGTAAAAGCAGTAACAATAGTAGTAATATCAGGAATGATAACAATAACAGCACAACAAGTTGAAGAAACAACTTGTAGATGAAACAGTTGTAGTAATATTAGTAATTGTTTTAGTAGTGGTAGTAGTAGTAGTAATAGCTGTAGTGGTTCTAGTAGTAGTACTAACAGCAGTGGTACGATTAGTAGCAGCAGCAGTATTAGCATCAGTAAGTAGTAGTGACAATAAGTAGTAGTAGTTGTAGTAGTTGCAATAGTAGTAGTTGTAGTAGTAGTAGGAAAAGGTGGAGGAGGAGGAGTAGGAGCAGAAGTGGCAGGAGTAGTAGCAGAAGTATCCTTACTTCTAGTAGTAGTAGTAATAGACAACCTAAATCTCTTAAAGTGAACTCTAAAATTCTAATAATTCGTTGGTGGTTCAAAGCATATTATCATGGCAGTGACACAAGTAGTAGTGGTATTAGCAGCGGAAGGAGTAATGGTTGTAGTAGTAGTAGAAGAAGAAAAAGAGGGGGGGGGGGTTGTTTGTTTGTTTGTTTGTTTGTTTGTGTTGGGATTTAACGGCACACCGGCACGATCACGATTATATTATGCCAAACACGGAAAGATATGTTTATACGTCAAAAAGGCTGATCAAGTATAAAGAAGAAGAGAGGAAGGAGAGCAGGACAGAAGACAGGAGCAAGGAAACAGAAGAGATATCACCCCTGGAACGTTGAGAATAGCTTTCCATGGGAGACATCCCACCGACGGCAGGCTTTACCGTCTGCAGGTGTGAGTAGAGAACCTACTTATAATTATATTCCGGGACCCCCGGGGGGGGGGGGGGCGAAAAGGGGGAAAGAGGGAGGACGAGCAAGACAGAACAGAACAAACGAAAGCATCAAATACTAGAATGATCCAACATCCTAGACTCAGAATGGTGAAATAAAATAAAAAAGGAACATCTCCGAGAATGTTTAGTCCACAGCAAGATGTGGCAGACACATTAGGAAATTAAAAGATTTCCTGGCTGAAACATAAAACGACCTGGTAAGTCTAGCAGAGATTCCATAAACATAGCAAAATTTATCTGCACATAAAATGTGTTTTCTGCTATATTCATCTCCCATTTTGCATCACTGAAAGTGAGAGAATTCTTCGCCAACTCAACCGGTTCAGACGGCAGACGGTTCAATGAGATTGTACTGCAAAAATCATTGAATGTTAACTTTCTGGAATTACTGGGTTGGTTTGGCTTAAAGCCAAAACAGGACATAAGCTTAAAAGATGAGGAAGTAGAAAAGAAAACAAAAAGGAGAAAAGCAGGGGCGGGGGAGAGAAAGAAGAAGAAGAAGAAACAGAAGAGGGAAAAAAGAGGTTTAAAAGCAAAACGCCAGAGAAGAGCCCTGCATAAACGATGAGTCACGTTGGGGATGGGTGGGGGGGGGGGGGAGGGGGGGGGGAGGAAGCAGTGGAAGGTGGGGGAGTTGAGGAGAAAGGAGACATCTAGGTCTAGAGATCTCAATTAGGATGAGATCTGAAGAAAAACGAAAACTTAAAAAAAAAAAAGAAAGAAAGAAAAAGGTAAAGGAAAAAGACAGTCAAATGGAGGATCAAGATCCTGAAGTGGCGGAAAGGCCCGTGGAGTGAGTCTTGAGGGAATGAGAAAAAATGAGGAGACATAGAAAAAAAAAGTAGATGGGAGGGAAAGAAAGAAAGGGAGAAAGAGAGAGAGAGAGGGAAAACAACACGGACAAAAAGAATATGAAGATGGAAAGATAGAGGGGAGAAAATCAAATTCGATTTTAAGTCCATTAAGGAATTGCCCGTTCGGGCAATGGGTTAGATGAAGAGGCAAAACCACATCTGGATAGGCAGGCCAAAAAATGGTATAACCACATCTCGAGGAGGTCTCAACGTCAACTTCAGATGCAAAGTATTCCGTGAACTGTTCTCTCGTGTGTTATCGGTATAATATCAGTTGGCAGGTGAAATAAATGTGTATGCTTTAAATTTATTAGGATGAGAGAAATTGCAAGTGCTCATCAAATTCTACTAAGACCGCTCCCCATCACCCAGATATACTAAGTCCATTTTAGAAGAATCACAAGACTTTTTTTTTTTTTTTTAAGATTGTTTCCCTTTTATGTTCTATTTTTCGCAGTCTTAGATTCTCTGTAATGTAATTGCGATGAGAGCAAAATGTGCACAAACTGAAGCCTTTTCAAAGATATGTTAACATAAATTCTGCCCAAGTTATGGTAAGACATAGTTTTGTGACAGAAAGATCAGATCAACAGTCAACGCCGCCCTTCACTTGCAAACACTGCAATGGGCTTTGCTTATCAGATATCTATAATCACAGTCACGAAGATCGCTTTAGGAGAGGGAAGCCCAGTCAATGTAAATTTTAGCCACCACGGCACGGAAGCAGAAGGCAGGTGTTATACAGTAACAGATTTGAAAAGGCACACATAATCGTCATTATTTCCCTTTCACAGCAGTAAAGTTGAAAAGTCTTACCGAATAACATCGAAACCTTATTCAGTATCAAATATTGAATAGGCACTTCGAAAGCAGAATAATATACTGTTTCAATTATCTAGACGATAAGAACCTGTTGTGTGGAGCTAGAGAACGGTGCTATCCTCAGATGCTCGTAAATACGTAGAAACGTCAACTATAATCTGCCTATTGTTATGACAGATTTTGAGAAAGATTATTAAATTTATTGAGTTTACTGGGTTTCAAGCCTTGAGAGTGTTTTTCCCTTACTTAAAGAGTTCTTTTATAGATAGAACTGATTAGTCGTGTTCAGAAAAATGAACAAGGACCTACAGCACCCACGGTGTGGAACCTATGACTAGACTGGAAAAATGAAAGCTTAATCCTCCGACTGTAATGCCTAAATTCGTATGTATTTAAGATGAAGCTGTGCCATGTCAGAGTGTGTGGATGAGCATATATGTTTTTTTTTACAGACATATGTGTGTGTGTGTGTAAAGCGAGCATACGTGTACGTGTGTAAGTATGTCTGTGTGTGTGTAAGGCAAAGGGAAAAAGGGAGGCTAAGTGTGAAAAACAGAAACGGGACACAAGGTAACCACTAAATGTGGATGAGTTCAAGAGCAATTGTGTCCTTGAAAATAATTGTCAGTAAAAAAGATATTATGACATATGGGCATGACTGATTTGTTCTGTCGTACGGTCTGATTTATTCGCCATTATCATAATCAGAAACTTGTGTCATCTTTTCCATTATTTAAGGTATGGAGTGACGAGCTCCACTCAGAGTGATTTTGAACCCATAACAACACTTATTTCGTGAGAGTTTCTGTCACTTGTATGCAAGTTATCGTCACCAAAGGTAATGCCTGTTTTTGCGCTCGTTCTCTCTCTCTCTCTCTCTCTTCTCATAGAGAATGAAGTACAATACTCTTGGGCCATATTGCCAATAGCATTTTAATCATACATACACTCTTACACAGACGAACGTTGTTTGCACTATTTGCGTTGAACTTGCTCTTTTTTTATGTGTGTTACAAAATAATAATATGTATTTTATGGATCGCAGGAAAGAGGGTCGACGTCCTAGTCGCTCTGTATTAATGTGAACAAAATACGTTCCCATACGTGAAACTTATAGTCATCTGAACATTTGATTCCTGGACAGATGGACATTGATTTTTCTGTTTCACAAACTGTCATGAATTATTGTATCACGTATCGAAATTAACAACAAAAAAAAGGGGCTTGATGAATATAAATTCGATGGCGCCATTATTTTCTTAAATTGAGCATTGAAACATTAAGACGTTCATTGTTATATATATCTATATATAGGTTGCTTATCCAGCGATCACAAGATAGTATTTGACACTGCTAATAATTATGGTATAAGGATGTAGCTTTTGAACAAATTTCTCATTCCAACAGTTAACTTTTTAGTTCTGCCTAAGTGCAGGAAGTCCTGAATTGTTATGTACTCACAGTGCTTTAGAAGTCCGGTGTTCTACGTGCTTCATTTAACTGGTGATCTCCTTTCTAAATCAATAAACAATACTTATATTGTCATTTATAAGTACATTATTCATTTAGGCATCTAACCATTAATCTCGCTACAAAGCCAATCAAAGGGGGTGGGGAGGATAAAGGGAGGAGGAGACCCTGTATGATGTTTCGGTAAATAGGTAAGAATATCTTGATCTGTTTCTACAAACGTTCGAAGTGCTAAGCATTATTCGGAATAATAAAGCAAAGAGAATATGAGAGGAAAAAACATGGATAAAGGAGATGGTGGAGTCGTATGGGATTTTACTGATTATCTATTGCCTCTTGTGGTCAGTCATCGTTTGTAATTTATGATGTTTCTTTAAAAATAAAGTCAATTAAAGGCTCTGTTCATCAGGACAAGATTACAGAAGTTAATTTACAACAAATCACTTGATAAATGGCTTAAGGACAGATCGAGCCTTAGGTGATTTTAATGGTTATATATATGCATCTGCTGTACTCGGTCAATATTAGTCATCATGAACTATGTTTGGTCAATGAGGAACGTCTAATTGGGCATGAACATGAGTGTTAATTTAATGCAGATTGAAAAATGAAGGTAAGAAATTGAAAAATAAAGGAAAGAAAAGGTTGGATTTGTAAGTGGTTTTACTGATTATGCAGTTATAGTATTGTCAATCATTTTTGTTGTTCTTCTTCTTGTTATTAATGGCATTTACCCACTCAATAAGAAAGTCAATTAAGAACAGTGTTCACCAGAGCATAAATAGAGAACAGTTGATTTATGACATTCTGATCTGTCATACGATTGACATCTCTTTAAACGGGATACAGGGAAAACCTATTAACTGAAATGCAACCTTCACTAATCCGTGACTTCTTTTTTTGTCGATTTTCCACATCTTGGGCCAGTGAGGAAACACATACGGGCAGCTAACAAATAAACGTTCACACCTCAATGGTCACTCTCAATCTCCAGAACGGTAACTGGGCTGAGCCACTTGCTACGCGTTTTGAAGTCGCTGATATTGAACAGTGAACAATGGTGAAAAAGATCGCATCGGATCTTTTCAACTCAAAGGCATCGAGGCTTAGGCCTAGTTAGCCTTTGCCTTGGAGCCCTTTCTTTGTATTTTTTTTTTTTTAAACATGCTGCAAAATAATGGCCCATATGATTATATTAATTAATTGTCCACAGTGCAGGGAATTCCATAATGAAAAGAAAACAAGAAAAAAGAGAATGTCTTCTGTCACGTGATACCGGCAATGGTAGATAATCGTTCGTCATCATCACGTGATCGGTATGAGCTTCAGAACAAGTCCCCACTCCTTCCCCTCCTCCCCAACATGTTTTTATTTGATCGAATTGGCTCAGAAGTTAGGAATATAGATGCATTTCTTTCAATTTATTAAACAGCAGTTTTGTTAGAAATTATATGCACGTTGTATTTGTGCCTGGGCCCGTATGTGCGTGTACATCTTAAAACAAAAATAAAAAATTAAGAGCACATAACGGAAACTTACAAGGAAAAAAGGGAAGGGAGAGTAAAAGCTTTTCTGAATGGCCAATCTTAAATAAAAATATGCGTAAAGGCTCATTAATTAAGATAATAAGAAAAGAAAGAAAAAGAAGAGAGGTCTCAGAAAGGCCTTTTGTGTGTTGCCCTATGGGTATGAGTGTGTATGTGCTTGTAGTGTGTAGAGTGAGAAGGATTATGTAAATTCAAGGCAGCTTATAAAGTGATTATTGAACGTGTGATGCTGGAGCTAAGAAAGAGATTGGAAATTTCGGGGCTTGGAATGAGGAACTAGGAGAAACAGCGACGGAGCAGGCGATAGAATAGGAAAGATGAAAGAGAAAGAGAGGAGAGATAAAGGAAGATTAAAAGATGATGAAAGAATGAAAAAAAACAACAAGAAACAAGGACTACACTTGATCCAGTTCGTGAACAAAAAAGACCACGAATAAGTTATCATTTTTTTCTTTTATAAAACTTGAAAATCACAGTTTCATGAGATGTTAGGCAGGAGATATCTGGTGTTCATTTCCTTACAGGTTCGCCACTGGGGACAAGGAGCAACATAATGACAGTGTGCTCCATGCTAGCGTGAGACGATATTCGGGTTCTTAGCATGCATCAACATAATAATATGCTGCATTGACGCCTGGCTATTCCTGACCATTTTGAAAATCATTATGCTGAATGGAGATTTTTTCCGACCAAGAGATTAAATGAAGTCTTTGGGGAAACTGCCTCATCTTTGAAATTGCAATTATTAAAAAGATGACTGCTCGTTCATTCCACCAGAGATTGTTTTTTTTATATATATATAATGATAAAAACACCTGGAAACCTCGGGTCTTGACCCTGATCTTCGTAGTTTTTATAACTGAATCCCATTAGGAGTAAAAAAAAAAAAACTCGGAGTAATTGTGAGTCAAAACTATCTATGCATTGTGTCGTGAATAATTATATTCATTTGTATTGATGGAGTTTTCTCAATATATCAGTCAATAAATGACAATTTCCACCTGGACATTTCCTCGGCATTAATAATCCACAGCTGTGCTTTGAAGCAGCAGAGATAAAAGAATAATTTCAGTCTTCCTTGGTGGCGGGCGTTCATGTTACAGCGATCGGTAAAAGCTTACACTGCTACTCTGTGTGATCATGAGTATATTCGTCTGAGATGTCATCCAATGTCCATCCCTGGCATTGCAGCTCAATATATTGCTACAGGAGGTCATAATCATTTTTTTTTTTATGTAGCATTTGCCTGTATCCCATGGAAGATTGATGATCTACCACTGCATACAGCAACTAGAGGAAGCCAGACCTGTCAGTAGATCCGTCATCCGTATAGCTAGACGGACAAACACATGGACAGAGATACAGAGACAGACACACACACAGAGAGAGAGAGAGAGAGAGATAGGCAGATAGGGCCTGGAGACAGCTGATAAATAGATTTTTTAAAAAACTCTTAAAGTGAATTCCTGTATTAACTGTCTTTATATATATATTTTTTTGTTTTGTTTTCAGGACGCATCTGCTCAAAATTTAAAGTTAGTGTTTCATTTCGTTTCATTAAGAGCATTGCCGTTTATCTTTCACAAGTTCCTGCATCAGCAGCTGTGAAGCTTCTGTAGGTGTTAATGTAGTCATCATTATAACCATTCTTTTGCATATTTTGCCTCCTGTCTTGCCTCTATTCCCACTTGTTACCTTTCCTTTTGCCGGTTTATCTTCAATCGTATGTTTGTTTGCAACATCAATGTTGCTTAGGGGCAGCTTTTCAGAGTGTTCTTTTCTGATACCTTCATGAACGTTTCACTCTCTTTTGCCATTGTCATCCCTTTCACAATTTTTCATATTTTTTTTTACATTTCTCTCTTCTCTCTCTCTCTCTCTCTCTCTCTCTCTCATATTTTCTCTCTCATTTCGCAAGACGTATATTTGTGTCTGCATGAGTATTAAAAAAAAACACTTTCCTTTGTCAAACTCGCCTTCTGATTAGCTTCTCATTATCTTGTTCCTATTATATATCTATTCCCCCTCTATCTCTCTATCTCTCTATGTATCTATCTTTCTATCTATCTATCTATCTATCTATCTATCTATCTATCTATCTATCTATCTATCTATCTATCTATCT
>JBCEWB010055442.1:0-30668 GCA_039654565.1 Peronia peronii
CCCCCCCCCCCCCCCCCCCCCCCCCCCCCCCCCCCCCCCCCCCCCCCCCCCCCCCCCCCCCCCCCCCACCCAACACAAAAACTAATATACAAGTGACATAAATTTAGAAAAGATCAACGGTAAGCTCTTTAAGTAAACTAAACTAAATACGAAACAACCGTTAGAAGAATGCCGAGCACAGACTTATGATCCTGTCTGGTCTCACCTGATATCAAGAACCTGTTCTTTGCATAGACAACGATAATAATAAAGCTAAGGACTGGGCAGAACATTTATAATTTGTGTTGTAAATATCTTTACACCCCTTTTGTTATCCAGAGCGATTAAACCATGAATTTAAATAGCATTTGTTTGATCAGCAGAGACATAGAGGTTTAATTAAAGGAGTGGCAATCTACGACATTGGTAAGTTTGTGTTATGCCCCCTGGGCAGAAGCCTGGCATGGTGACACACCATTTGATGATTACCAATCGAAGTTAGCAAAATTGTCTGTGATTAAGATAATTGGTAAAACACAGCATGTATCTTTGAAATCATTGATACAGTTGTGAGACAGAGACTCTATAGGTTTGACATTTTCAAACTGAAATCAAATCAGTAAGCATTACATTATCGTCATTTGCTCTATGTATGATATGGCAATGGCAAAATAACTTAAGCCAATATGCAGGTAATATCTCAAGATATTCTGAACACGAAAACTATCTGATGAAGTCTTTAAAAAAGAAATGCGAAATGCATAGAAGAATCGTAATTACATAACTGATGACATGACGTGATGCAAAACGTTTATTTTTCTAAAAAAAAATCTCTAACATGTGGTGAAAATGACTTAAACCATTATCGTAGAGCGGTGACTTTATACCACTTGACACGGTCAGAGTAGATTTTGTTCCTATTTTTGGTGGTAGGAAAACGACTCAGGTGGAACGAGACATGTGACGGTCTTCCCTTCGTATATATTTCGGGCCTTTAACTTTCTGACATCTTCTAGAACCCCGACCACACCGGAGTCATTACTCCCGATGTCCGTCACCCACCTTTTTTTCCCCTCAGGGACTCTCTGGGATTTGATTCAGTGCAGTTTGATTTTTGGTCTAGATGTAGTTGACCGAGATGCTCTAACCATTCTGCTACGCTTGCCACTGCTTTTATGGCATAACTTATTTCAATCTACCATCCGGCATCAAGCTGTGTAGGAGTCACATCGTTCCTTTTGCACCAAATCCAACAGGAAGAGTTCTCTGCTAACTCATGCAGGACGCTTTTAATAGTCCTACCATTTAAATTGAACTTCTTCATTAGAGAATAATATACTGTTGAACCAAGATAGCCCCTTTCTCCAACTTCTACTGCGAATATGTCTGTATCGAATCCAGAACAGATTTAGCAGTGTTTAAATCATTTTTGAAAACAACTTTGTCGGTTTTGCGACTTTGAAAATGGGCACTATTTTCAAACGTGAATTTAACTCTTCATTTTAATACCATTGTCAAAATATGGTGTTGAAAAGATCACAGACGATAATAGCTACGGGATATCTATGCCTTTCTACCTCCTGCAGGAAATTATCTCGCAAAAATATTTTATTCATCCATGTTTGAAGTTTGTAATTTGTTAGGCTGTTAAGTTTGAAGAACAACACAAATTTTGTCACCCATCAGTAATCCAGTGGGGAAAATCTGATAATTAAAGTATTAGGTTAGCAATAAACCATTAAGCCTGTCTGGCGAAACAAGAGACATCCCAACCTTCCTCAAAGTAAAGTTCGCCCTACTGTTAAAGCAATGAGCCGAAGATACTTTTTTTTGTGATAACCAAGAAGGGTGCACAGTGCATGCTGACATGCAACTTGACTACTGCTTTTAATATTCGTTTAAATGCTTAAATGATTTCCTTTTTGGTCTGTTACCCTAACTCAGTGATTAGCTGTTATTTATAAATTGTTTCACAAAGGTCTGGTGCTTCTTCTACGCTCTATCCTGTAGATGTATTTTGTCTCTTCTTTATTTCTGTCATATATCAATACTTATTATATTCAGCTGCCATTCTTAAATCTGCGGATGTTCCACGCCATATGAGCAAAATTAACGATAGAAAAAAAGAATGTTTTTATTTTTTCTTTCCACAGTCCAGCCCTAAGTTATAATTACATAATTATAATTAGAAGTCATTGTCGTCATATTGTTTTTCATTATACCATATTTCAAAATGACAGGTGTTAATCAACTGCAGTGACTTTAAAACCATATCTGTGAACCACCCTGTCAAAGCATTCTGATGGTCCAAATACTGTAAACAAGTCGGTTAAGAGACAGTTGAACAATATGGCGAAGAAATACTGTCAAGTGGCAAAAGTCACGACATTCTGTTCCTTGATTGCATAGTAACAGCCAATGTTGTTTTTAACTGATATTTTCATTCTATTTCCTCACAGGAGACTTTACACATTAGTGGTCTCTTCCCCGCTGGGGTCTAGGATATAGTATAAGTAGGTTCCTTGCTCCTACTGCAGGCGGTGAAAGCCTGTCATCGTGGGATGTCTCCCATGGAATGGCATCCTGTGTTCCAGGGATGACATCTCTTCACTCTCTCCTTGCTCTTGTCTTCTGTCCCGCTCTTTCCTCTCTTCTTCTTGACGTGTAGACGTATCTTACTGTGTTTAGCACAATATAGCGGTAATCGTGCCGACGTGCCGTTAAACCCCAATACAGACAATCAAACAACATTAGTGTCTCTAACTGAATCCAATTTGCGGTGTATTTTCTCGTCCAAAACTTATCCTGAAGGACTCAGCGCACTCCTTAAGGAGACATCAATGATGTGGAACATGATACATCTACAATGCCAGCGATAGTAACGAGTGAGGCTCTGGCCTTATGAATTAGCAAGGTCTAATCATATAACATGCTGTTCTGCTTCCTTGCCTTCGCTCGCTGTAGAGCCCTCTGTAGAGCCTCCCAGATAATGTTAGCATGTTTTAGACAGCCTGGAACTCCTCTTTTCTGGATTGATGTGTTTATGCAATTGTCTCCGTTTGGTATGAAATCGGACGATTCGCAATCGTCAAGAAGAATATCTTGCCTTCAACATTCATCGGAACTGACTTATCTATGAGCTCTTCCCCTTTGGTATCACTGTAGACGTCCTTAGCTTTATTCCATTAGTCAGAAATCATTATTTGGTTCGACCAGCACCATGTGCACTATTTTGACCACCTTGGGGATATTTCTTGTATACAGGTACGGTGTACGTTTGAACCAGGGACAGATTTGCCTCTGGCCCTACTGACTTCATTCCAGTCTTGTGCAGAGTAGGTGAATCTTGGTTGAAATCTTTGCCGGCTAGAAAGGCCTTGCTAGTCCGTTAATCAATTTCCGCCCTTCTTTCCTTTAAGATTCCGAATAAATCATTCGCTAATATTCTTTTAATTCGTCCTGACTTGCGCTGAGCATGTTGAGTCACAGATTTTCGAAGAGACCTCTTGCATACTGAAAGGCATTACTCAGGAATCTTTTGCAGTTCAGGCGTGCCTTTCGCTTTCTTACTCTTTTCCCCTTTGCTTTCTTCGGTGTGCTGTGTCTTTGCTTCAGGTAACTCCAAATTTCTTGAAGACCTGCGTTCTCCAATTCCGAAGCCCTTTTCAGTTATGTGAGTAGCCATTCTTCTGCCTTCTGATCTCCCACATTTCTTGTTGTCTACAGTTTGGTTTCGGGGGTGATTTCCTTACAGTGGACGTAAACAATGTCCATAATGACTCCTATTCGGTTTTCTACTTCCACTTGTTTTACATTTACTCGGATCAGCTGAAGTTATCTGTCTAGTTCTTCCAAAATTTTGAACTCTGCCGAGGAGAACAGTTTTTGTGATCACCTTTCATCTGAAGGCAAACGAAACGGTCTCTGGGATAATTCAATGTTGAAGCCACCGGCACTGTGGTTTGCCACTTGGCCAGTTTTTTCTGACGAATCAGGGTGCTCTTGAGTATCCGGAACAGCACATCATTTTTTGGTCCGGTGGCTCTTTATTTCCCTTTCTGTGGTGAAATACCTGACACATGTACAAGGGTGCCCCACGGAACTAGGCATTCTCCTTGACCGTTCCTGTGTCCGAGTCGTTTCTATGTGGGCACCTGTGCATCTATAACGCCAAGGATGATGAGCCTTAGTAAAGGTTGCTGAGGACTTAAGTGACTTTGGGACTTATCAGACTGATCAAAAGTGATATATAACAGTATCATCAGCATGTCTAAATTTTGGTATCCCCCCCCCCCACCCCCACCCTACCTCTTTTGCCCTAAATAGGATTCTTACTTATGGATACTCTTAGTCTTACCCATTTGACAGTCACCAATGCGATAGAAAGGCAGTTAGAGAATTAGGAAAACTTGAGATCTAACAGTGAAATAGTATGAAATACAGTCATTATGTATTGTTTCAAGGAAGCAGCAATATTTCTAATTTTTTTTCCATGGAAGTAGATTCACAGACACCATAATGCCTACCTATCGCTGGGGATCCATAGGGAAGACATATAGAATTGGATGCACAGGCACCAATGTGACTTTCTGACGCTGGCAGATCGATAGAGTATCGTACATGTTATATTTACCCCGCTAGGGCTATGGTTACGATTAGGGTCAGGGTTAGGGTTAGAATTATGATCAGGGTTAAGATTTGGGTTAAGAGCTAGAGTTAGGGGTTACTGTTATTAGAAAAAAATACTGGCCCATGCATAGGCAATATCCTCCCCAACGCTGAAGGATCTATAGGCACTATGGTGTCCATCTATCCACAGACAATTATTATTATCACATAATAAATTATTATTTATTCCACCATGTGACTGGACTAGGACCAACGCCAACATTCACACACAACACAGTAAAAACAATAAGAAATTTTAATAGAGAACAAACCTCCGCCTCCCCTCCTAGAAAAAAAACCCCAAAAAACAAACAAACAAACAAAAAGACAAACTAATGAAATAAAACTTAACAGAGTAACACGCAGTGACACTGACACATTTGGTACAAGAACTTTTCATTTGTTTAAAATTTTATTCTTTGAAACAAAACCAAGATATTATTATAACAACCGTACAGTTCAAGCATTCATTATGGAATATTAACTAGAATTAGAACCATCCTTACATTAACGCAATAATGATGGTGGAACAAACATACAGTTCTAGAATCACACTGCTGCCTAACGACAATCACCTATTGTTTTTTCTTCTTCAAACTCTCTCACTCATCTTCGCCCAGATTCTGTTTTTCATTTTTTTAAATTCTACCTCTTTTTTGGGGGGGTTTTCCTCCTTCTGCTCTGTTCTCATTCTCATCAACAGTCCCACCTAAGACTGTGATCACTACCTTCTCGGCCTTCAAACATTAAAAGCAGTGTTGCTAACAGATAAACATATTTATCAAACTGATATTCTGTCTTCTCTGCTGAACAAGAATTTAACAGTTTCAGTGGATACCAGGAGCTGCAATTTCTAGAAAATCTCACTGTCAATATCATATCACTGTGTATGATGTGGGCTATTGCAGTCAATCAATGGCACAGATTCTTCAAAAACAAATATATAGGTGGCCTTTCAATCCTGACAATAGGATTATCTGATTTATCTGATATGCATATCCTTCTCCATTCTTTCCAAACTTCGCTGGCCCTGCTGAAATTATGAATTCTCTCATGGCCATGGTGAGTTAATTCACAAAAAAATGGATAAAACATTTTATTTGTCACTCTGTGGCTCCAGGGACTTTAATAAAAATTTTAGTCAAGACGATCCCGCCATCCTAGTGTCTATCTGCTTCACATAGATCATCTTTTTCAATCACTCATGTTCAAGTCTTATTCAGCCATAAGCCTGATGAAGTCTTATGCTGATTTTACTAAAAGCAACATAGTAAAAATCACATTCAAATTTGTCTCTGTCTTATTCGTGTTTTTTTTGTTTGTTTTGTTTGTTTCTGTTGTATTGCCAAACAAAAATGAGTGTAGGGAGGAAGAAAAAATGGGGAGGGTGGGGGGGGGGGGGGTCACAACCATTTAAAGTGTTCGTAAAGGGAATAAGGTGTTCATTTATCTTCTAATTATTCTAGCCTAAAAAATTATTGTACTCCTAACATCCAGTAAGGATCTGATCAGACAAGTGTCTCTGTACATGCATAATTTGTTTTACGTTAGTTTAACTCACTGGAGACTGGACCTTCGGAAATTTTACAGACACTGGAGACTGGTGTTTTCAAGGTGTTTTTAAAAAATCACTAAGCAACTCAGAATTGTTCAATTGCCTTGTTCTCTTGACACAATAAACTTAAAACAAAGCACAATGCAATAAGACAAACATATATTGCATGTTGAAAACTTTTTTTTTATGATTTAATAAAGATTATCCATATTTTGACTTTTCGGAAAATTTTCAGACGCATGATTGATATGAAGTAAAAATGTGTTTAAAAAAATTGAAACATTTCTTGTTACTTTTTGTTTTGTTTCATTTTTTTCAATCAACAAATCTGGGCCTTCGTTTTTTTTCAGAAGCCATCGCACAGCACTGCGTTTTCGTTTCTCAATGCACTGCCTGGGTTCACTCAGAGTGACTTCCCCATATTAGCCACAACTCAAGATGTATAACCCGGATCTCCGTGAAACTTTGCATGAAATAAGACAAATGGCTATACTGTCGCCAGCGATGGTTCTGCCAGCTCTCAATGGGTTAGGGACAGAAAAAACAAAAACCTAAGACAGTCCGCTAAGGGGTGGCAGATTCGTCCACGCAAGGAAGCGACCAGCCCGCCAAATGTTGATAGATCCGTCGCTTCCCTTTTTTTTTATCTTCCAATGAGAATGTGTGTCAGGTTCTGTGTAATGAAGCAATTCAAAATGTATAGACCTAACTGTTACTGCTTCTCATGCACATGGTCAGAGTATCTTCTATTTGCTGGCCCATTAATTGTAGAGCAAGATAATCGTCCAAATTGAAAAAAAAGGTGTAAAATGAAAAAAAAAAAAAAAAAAAAAGTTGACTTTGAACACTCTTTCTCTTCAGAATAGCTTAGGAAAACTTATCAAATTTACTACTATATTTATAAAAAATTATCAATACTGAATCTAAATAAGTCATAAAATGTATGGCAAATAACCATCTTTATGTCTAGAAAAATTCTATGAGAATATTCGGCCTGATAGAAACAAGTATTTTCTTCTTTTATTACAGTTCCCTTCTGTCTGGTATTTGAGTGATACAGATGATGAAACTGAGCCAAATTTCAACTTCCCATATCTTAAATTGTTGTTTATACAGGAATTTAAGTTTGGAGATCAACATCCACCAGCATAGTTATGGCCACTTTGCAAAGTTTAAAAAGCAATGACAGAGAGACAGGTTTTATAAATTGATCTGAACAGAGTTGTTTAAATATAAGAGCCATAAAACTGTTTCAAAATCATAAACATATCACATCAGCAACCGTTTCCAGTAAATTACATGGTCATATACAATACCGTACTATGATTAAATACAGACCGCTGTATAGAAACTCTTCCATGATGAGTGACTGTAAAATGAAACAAATAAAAAACTGAATGTAAATTTTTCACAAGTAATTTTCATATTTCTCCAGCTTTCAAAAAATTCATTGAAAATATGGAAAACCATTTCTGAATTTCTACAATCATAAAATGCATGACCGCTAACAGACTTTCATCACATGTCGGCTAAATGACTCAACATTAAGAATGTTCATCATTCAATTGGTTTCTCACAGAATACAACACCATGATAAAGAAAGATGTGGTGGGAAATATTTCCAATAAAAATGATAAAGCATTCGCACATTATCTGATGAAAATACCATTACAGTAAGTCCATAGTAAAAACAGACACAATGGCATAATTGGAAATATGGCAAGAATTTCTCTGCCAGGCTGCATTTCTGCTGGCAATAAATTACTATTATTATTTGATCTATTACATTCTCTCACATTATAATGAACAATACACCAGACTATGCTCAAATGATAATACAAATACATGACAAAGGCAAAAGAACAACAAGCACAAGACATATTCCACTTACCCATACATGACTCAAAATAAAAGTGTTCAGCTATGTTATCTTTTCATGATAAAATTACTACAAAACTGTGATTGCCATCAAGCCTTCACCTGCCAAAATTGCACTAGATCTAGTTGTATAATGTAACTTGTCCTGAGTTTGTGGATCATATTTAGTATGAGACAAAGATACAATTATTTCTCTATATATAACTGCTCATCAAGCTTTTCCTGAGTGGATATGTTTCAGCTAGCTGTTGGAGTTGTACAGTGTGTCAATTCATCAATTATTACAGAAGGCTTTGACAAGATCTGAAATTAAAACTGAGAAGGAGGCCCTGTCAGTTTCTTTGTGATAACTCATTTATAATGTACAGACATAGTAATGCCATATCCAATTCACACATTTAAATCATAGAATGAGTCTTATACTTTGATCTGGCTTTTGATGTCTTATTCTTTCTTTAAGACAATACTCCAATCATTTCTTCATGTATGACATATTAAGATATTCAAAGTTTATTTTTATTGTGCTCACATGTTGATTGACTAAACTGTCTAGGTAAAATGATATCGTGAAATATAACATTTGTAAACATTTTCATTTGGACTTTCTAAGTCATACCTATGTTTTTGTTACAAAAGCATCAAAATCATCTACATTAATTCACCAAAATCATTTCAGGGATCTGCTCTGTAAATTCAACATTCATTTTTCACACATTCAAACAGTTAACTCAATATGCATTTAATCCAAGTAAACACTATGAAATTATTGGTGCTAGCTATCAAAACCACAAAAGTAAGGCAGATCTGCTCAACTGAGCTACTACACTTCACCACAAGACTCTTGGAGCCTTGCCAGTAAACTTAGGGAAATCTTCGTTGTTGATTAAGGAACGGTTGGAAGCATGTACATACTAAGAACATCAAGGAAATGTCAAGAGTCAACACAAAAGAACTGCCCTTTCATCCACGTAGACATTCTTGCAAGCATACAGTTTCTTTCTTTGCATTGATATTCTCTAGAACACATCACATCATAATCATTTCAAAATATGGGACATACAATTCCACAGAGTTTCTGTGCAGCCCTAGACTACAACTCTGGTTTTGAAACACTAGTGTACTTTGTGTGATAAAACCTCAAATATTAAACACTTTTAGCGTGGGTGATCATTGAATGATTTTTTTCTTAATTCAAAACTTGTACTTGACAGTGTCCTTATCAAGTTGTTTTTTATTTTTATCAAGATCAAATGCTGTAAATCTATCAGGCAGATATAAAGTTCTATTTGGCTGAAAATGAATTCTTGAATAATTACGAAATCTGATCATAGTACTGTCATCATACATTAGATGTCTTTCATTTTGTTTGAGTCTGGAAGACTTTTAATACAATGGAAGTCTATTGTGATGAAATGCAGGATATGAGGCAAGTGAAGCATTCCTATACAAGTAACAACTCCATTTAATAAAGATAAATCATTATTGTTTGGTTAGGCTTTGTCCTTCATCTAGTAATGACAAGTTTAGTGTTGAGGAGGATGAAGTTGCTTTTCTTGGACCATGTGTGTGGCTTTGTTGATAAGACAGTTTTTTTTTTCAAAACACTTCTTTGAAATTTGCCCAACCATCCTCTCCTAGGTAGTACTTCTCCCAGGTAGTACTCCGCCCCTTGAAGCCTCCAGTGGGTGACACACCTACTGACATGTTCGAACTGTTTATTCCAGTGGACATGACAAAGTGTAGGAAAATGTCGGTTTGTTCAAGGCGATATTTCATGCGAACGGCTCTGATAAAATGCCTTCGACTTGACATCAAACATAAACACTTTTGCAAAGAACGGTTCATATTATGTAATTACTAACAGTCTGTTGGTATAATCTAATTTGATTCAGACAAATAGCTCAACCCAAAAGTTAAGAAATGTGAAAGTATGGGAAATTCACTCATGCCAACAGCTCATGTCACTTGGGTATGGGGTCTAATCTATCCATTTGAGCATTTGGCTTATAAGTGTATAGCCCGCTCAACTCAGACTCAACAGGCTGCACAAATATGTGTAATCTCTGTAAAGAGCTGGTTTTGCAATACAAAGAGAAGGCAGAGAAAAGGTTAGTGCTACAAGTTTTGCATCAGCAAATATTTTTTTGTATGGTAACAGATATGATTTTGTTATGTGCCACAAGATGGATGATGATATACAATAATTGAAACCATTAATGAGAGAGAGAATGAAAGCTGGGTAGAGCTTTCAGTTTTTCTGCCATGCTTGTAATAGGGCACTCCAACATGAAGATCATTCAACTTTTACATATGTACATGTGACACGCTAAAACCTATTCCCACTTGTGCTGATCTCAAAGCTCACTTTAACCTGCTATGAATTTCACTTCAGCAAAGCCAAAAAAAAAAAAAAAAGGCTGTTGCACTGTCCTTATAAGACTGTACAATTTGTACTGTGTCATAAAAAGTTAGCATGAGGGCTCCTTTTACATACACAAAACAAAATAAGCAAACAAAGAAACACAGAAACTTCCATGCAATGCAATTTGAAATTACTACATGGCGAGACAGAGTTTCAAGCATTCTTGAAATCTTCATGTAAAGACTCATTTCAATACAGACCTTAAAGCTTATATAAGATAACTATTTCAAATATCTGCCTGCATGTAAAAATGATGTTTCATGTACAAGGAAACAGTCTTAACTTATTTTTCTGTTCATTCTGATGATTCTTTCTCTTGTTCTTTCATACATCAAGAAAACACAATAATTCAACTTTTTGCACAACTGGGTAACATGAGTCTGAGATCCAGTCTTTCATAAACAAAGTCAGTGCATCCCAATGGAAAAGGAAATGAGTGAACTTCACATTGGTGAAAAGGCTATTCAAGGGCCACTCTTCTGTGTCTAGCTACTTATGTTTCATATCACCTACTGTACCTTCTGGTTAAAAAAAAAACTGATTTCTGTCAATGAAATCCCCTTCGGCATGTGGCTCATTTCACCTTTTTGGGCAGCATTTATAAAATAAATGATGATTAGCCTGATATTTATCATCAAATCAATCATGACTAGCCTGACAGTTATCAAATAAATCATCATGAACCTGAAGTTCATCAAATACAGCATGACTAGCCTGAAATTTATCTAATAAAAATCAAGACTACTCTGATATTTCATCAAATAAATCATGACTAGCCTGAAATTTATCTAATAAATCATGATTAGCCTGACATTTATCAAATAAATCATGACTTGCCTGAAATTTATCAAATAAACCATGATCAGCCTGACACTGACCTAATAAATCATGACTACTTTGACATTTGTCAAATAAATCATTATGAGCGATGTAGAATGCATGACAAAATAACACCACAAAACAAAAACCACTGGCATCCTTTGAAAGCACTGCTGGTGAAGTGACTGGGTCACAACCTTACCATGGCACAATGTGTGGACCAAAAAATAACACAGGACATGGATGTATATTTGGGCAATAAGTAAAGGATGTGATGACGGGCTGGCAAGACAATAAGACAAGTGTTCTGCTCCATTGAAAGCAAAAACAAACAAAAAAAAAAACAAAAACAAAAAATTAATTAAACAACTACTAATTGAAACACATTTTCAGGGATTCAAGAGCAATCACTGATGGCAATACTGTAGTGCAGATTATCACACTCTGCATGTGCACCGGGCCTGGGGTATTATAATATCTGCAGAGAGCTATTTTCTGTATTGTTCATAACCTCGCCTCAACCAGCCCACAAAACCAGAGACTCTTTCACTAAGTCAGGCCTTAAACAGGTTGGAAGAGAGCAGGAAAGAGATTTACTTGTTCTTTTTTTCCATTTAGCTTTGTCTTTTGCTGTTTTTTTTTTTTTCAAGAAGACATATTCTGCAAACCCTGAAATCGGGCACTCAGGATACAAAAAAAACAACAAAAAAAAACAAAGAAAGAAAGAAAGAACACCAAAAGAAAAAACCCAACCTATTTCATTGGCTTAAAATAGATGATAATATTAAGCTCCAGGTAAGACCTCCAAGTGAAATTTTATCTCTTTCACCAAACAAAATTTAATAGGTTAGTTGAGAGCTGAAAAGACACTGGATCCATTTTGTTTTTCTTTGCCATTTATTTTCCTTTTTGTTTTTTCTTTCTGAAGAAGAAGGCACATTTTTAATCACATTTTGCAAGCCTGAAACTGGGCACTCTGAATATAAAATGTAAACAAAGAAACAAACTAATAACTCATCTCAATGGCTTAAAATAGGTATTGAGAAAGTTAAGCTGTGGGTGACCATTTCCAGGTGTAGAACTTATACCTCTTATTTCATACACTGATTTGCTCAACCTTTCTTTGCAACACATTTTTATAGTTTACAACAAAGATAAATGGTAATAGTAACATCCTGTACAAAATCAGCAAATACGATCCCTCCCCTCACTCCAACAAATTGTCCAAACAAACTATAAAACTCCAGATGAAGCTTTCCCTCTCACTTTCACATGGCAGCTATCTATTGCTGATCTGTGCGGCTATGAATTGCGACTATGACCTATTGCGACTATGACCTGTGACTAGTTAGTTGACTATAATCAGAACTAGAGACCTTTGCTTATGCATATGTACATACAATCTTATGATCAAAATAACTCTGGTGTAGGACAGTAGCCCACTGGCCTTTGAAAAATAAAAATAACATGTAGAGGATTTATGTAGGAATGATTTGTGAAGGATGCCTTGATGCTGCACAGTAACAATGACAAGAGTTTCTAAGGTGCAGGTTATTCATCCACCTTTCCAACACAACATCTGAGGTTAACCAAAACACTGACATCCATCCAGGAAAGATACAATAATAATTATGGCTATACAGATCCTACAGCATTTGTGACTGGAATCAATTGTACAGAAGGTTTTCTCATCCAGTATTCTTGACAGATATAGCAATCTTGTGATCACCACCACACACACAAAAAAAGAGCAGGAAAAAAAAAAGCAAAACAGAAATTGGGATTTCTTCAATGATTGTGAAGCAGGATGAACAGCAAGTCTTGTCTTCATAAAATCTTGATACACAAAACTGGACGGTCATTGACCTGTCTAGAAAGATCGGTCAGGTTGTACATATTCAATGAAAGTACTCACAAGCAACTCATTCAAGTCAGTCTGAGTACTTTTTTCACCAGAGAGAAAAAACTGACATTAAATTATTATAAACAAGAGGTTTTTTGTGGGATCTTTGCAGATTTTTCCTGCATTTCTATTGGTCAGTTTGACTCGAGATGGTGTCACAGTATGTATTTTTAGGAGGGGGACTCAAATTCCCAAATTTAGGACCTACATGGAATGCTTGCGATGTAGACGATATAGTGATGAGGAAAACATTTTGGGTTTTGACATCATCTCAACACACAATAATAAGTATGATCAGCACTGGTTGTCTCTCAATGATTACCATCTAGGTTTGCAGACAGAGATGAGGGAATAGTTTTGTCTGCACATATCCATCTCAACAAATAAATTCATGATGTTACTAGCATTAGTTAACTGTCAAAAATGCTCATTGCTTTCTTGTCTATGTCCTGATTTTTTTCTACATTGGTGGCTTCTTCCATGTCATCTGAGTTGATCTCACTATCCATTGTCATAGACAAAGACAGGACTAAGTATTTGGAAAAAGTGCCGCTTTTTCATTTGGTGCCTGATGTGGCCGTTTCCTCATCGTCTGAGTTGACCACAATCTCCCACACAGTAACCAAGGCATGTTATGATCAACACTGGTTATCTGGTAACAATGCCGTTTTCTCATCAGCTTCTGGCTCTTCCGTGTTGCTGGTCCCTTCCTCCTCATCATCTGAGTCGACCTCAATCTCCATGTCGTCAATGTCAGCACGACCATAGGTGGTGTTAATGAAAAAGAGGAGAGGTATGGCCAAGGTGACTGTGCCAAAGTAACACCAGTTCATCCATTGTTTGCCTGGAATAGATCAATGCAGACTTGTAGACAATCACATCTCTGAAATATCAGATTCTAACCTTATACAGCCCAGTGTGGCAGACATGATACATATAGAAACAAGCTTAATATTACTGGTTCGCGAGGGAAAATACAAATGTTTCATATGAGGAAATAATAATATTTTTCATAATGCACAATATATAGCCTTTGAACCTCCTTTCAGAAAAGGCTGTCCAGCTCTAATATTAAGTGAAAGTAATATCACTGAGTTTACCTTAAAACCTATACTAGGCTTCAGTGGTTAATATTTCAAGATGTCTAACATGATAAGAAACAGGCCACTGGCTTAAAATCCTCCATTCAGGCCTGTCTTGAGAGAATTTTACTATTTCCTTCCATATAATTCTCTTCACAACATTGACTACACACTCCTTACAGGAGGTAAGACAAGACAGATAAGGTAAGATGAGAGAGAAGATCATTTTATTTGTCTTCAACAGGAAATTCTAATCATAGTTTATGAGACACAATACATATATACCATACATTAACACTCAGCTGTATAAAGACAAAAAATATCATGAATAGCTGCCTTTTCCTTTACTGATCTCATAAGAAAAATGAACTAAAATACAAATAAAATATGCCCAGTGTCTGGTTTTACAGACTGCAAAACACAAGGGATGAGATAAAAGACTAGTTTTTGTGAAACTTGAATCTGATCAAACAGTATTTTATGCATTACCTGCCCTCATTTGAACCAGTGTGCCCACAATCATTAGCAACATTGGTAGCCAGGACAGGCTCACCCACTGACTGTGTCTAACATCTATATACAATAAAACTTTGGTGTACGAACACCTTGGTTCACGAACAAAATTTTGTGCTATTTCTCTATAATTAAGAATACATTTACATGTATTTTAATTTCATTCTATATCGTTTATAAAAAAAATCAATTTCAAAACCTAAAAATACCACATTCCCAAGGCTGGAAGAGATTAGCTGTATTAGCACTCATTTAAATGTTTTGTTCATGAACAATTCAGTTCACAAACAATCCCTGAACGGATAATGTTCATGAACTGAGGTTCCATTGTACTGACCTAGCGACTCTATTTGCACTAGACTGAGGAAGATGATGCCAGCCCCAGCACAGATCAGCTGTAAGAGTCCAGAGGTCACACCCTCACCCACAGGATAGGCTACTTCTATCACCAGCTCAAAGAACAGAGGAGCACCACCATCCAGGAACACTCCGCCGATGATGATGGCGGCATAGATGCTCACTGACAGTACAGAGGAAGGCGTCAAAATATTGTCAAAATAAGATAAGATCAGATGAGATAAGATACACTTTTTTTTTCCTCAAAAGGCAACTCCATTCACAGCTGATGAGGTACTATATATATATATATATATATAAATATATTTATATGTAAGACATATTCACATTATAAATTCAAAAATATCAGTCACAGCATTAGAACAAATCAGACTCAAGGAATATTGCCTCATCAAAAAAGTGATAATTTCCTCCTTTAACTGCTTGTATATTAAACCTAATGTACTTGTCAAAGGGAGAAACTGGTTGAAAAAAAAAAAAAAGAGTCATAAATAAACATTCCACAGATCACCTTTATGTCATTCACAAAATGATCTGCTCTGACCCAGATCTAACAAAGCAGTTAAAGCTGGTGTTTGGCGACAAGCTAAAATCTGAAATCCTTCCCATGCTGTCATACATCACATAGGGGTGTCACAACCTTCTTCCATTCTGATTTTCTCTGTACTGTCTCAACTAATTCTCTCACGTTCTCTATTCCTGCTTCTCTTCATCTCTTTCATGATGGTTCCTTTAAGTGTCTTTTTCGGTCTACCCCTCTTTCTTCTGCCTTTGATTTCCCAACAGCGCTAGTGTGGATATTCTGCTGTCTTCCCTTCTTCACATGTGACTGATGTAGCGCCACCTTCTTTTTTTAATTATTTTTGCTATATGGGGCTGCTTTGAAATTTCCCCTATTTCTTCTGTTGACAGACAATGACTCAAGCATATTCACAATTTTGTGATTTAGGGGAGGGGGGAGGACCGAAATTCACATTGTTCAAACAAACTGACCTGTATCGAAAGGTAAGATATTGAGCACAACCAATGTAAACCACAGGATGGCCACAGCAGCGAAGAAATAGAATACCAGTAGGAAAAGTTTCATTTGTCGTGTAAAGAAATCTGCAAACCTGAAGGTAGAACAAAGAACCGAATAATAATAAAAGTAGAGAAAAAATTAAACTACAAATTATATGTGAATTGAGCATAATTATATGAACAGCAGAAGTTACAAATCATTGTAATTCTGAATTGTGTCTTCATATTTCACTAAATAAACTAAAAAAAAATTCTTTTATAATTCCAAAGCCATGTCATCACCAGAAAGAACTTTGAACATCACACACTGAAATATACAGGGTGGCTGGAAGGTACCAGGGCACTGAATGATGAGAAAGAAATGAACTTAATGAACAAATCTTTAAAAAAAAAAATTGAAATATCAGAACTTTCAGGAGTATCAACTGAATTATCAGAAACATCAGGAATAGCAAAAAATCAAATCACATGTATAGTAATCAAAAAAAAGACACAACAATAAAAAAAACACTGGACATATGTGTCCTGGGACTTTTTGGCTACTCTATATACATATATTATCCATATACTAGGCAAAGTAGCACTATAAAATATCATTTCAGGAAATGTTTTGTCAGTACTTTTGTCAGTAATAAAAATACACAAACTGCACTGGTAACTGGGAGGGTGAAAATTGTCCAATTCTAAATCATTACAATGAAGGCCAAAAAGCGTAAAGCAAAATGAGAAGGACATAGCATAGAGATGAAGGAAGATGACAGAGCCAGACTAGACTGAACTGAAAGGAAAAGAGAGTGGGGACCTTACCTTGACACCAGCAACCCTGAAACACATCCACCTAGGGTGGCATAGAAGTCCAACCATCCTGCTGTTTGCTGCAAACAGAAATTATGGGGTAAATGGTTTGGCAAGGATCACTGTGTACTGAAGACATGAGTAATCAGAAGAAAAAAAACAAAAGGAGAGAAAGAGAGAGAAAGAAAAGAAAACAGAAAAAGAAAGAAAGAATAAACAAAGAAAAAAGAAAGAAAGAAAGAAAGACAGCAAGAAAGACAGAAAGAAAAGAAAAAATAAAGAAGAAATGATGGGAGAGAGATATCCTGAAAGCCTCACACACAGAAATATGATGATTAATATACAGTTTGATAGATGGTAACCAAAAACAGACAGACTGACATATAGATAGCAAACTGACCTGGGAGACCATGGGATCCAGGTTGACATCCAGGACCACTTGCCAGACCTCATAGACACCTATTGGCAGCCCATAAGCTATAGCTGTGATCCAAAACTGCTTGTTCCTGCACAGAGATCAGTATACATGACAGCTGAATCTGTCAGCTCCAACACCTTTGCCATTTTCTTTTAGTATTTTCTACGTAGTTTATGCAACAATCACGGTTAGTAGCAGAAGGGAAGAAAGTTATTCACAGAGAACTGAAAGCATGAGGGAGGATGCGGGTCTTGAGAGTGATTTTTTGAATGCTTGAACTAGGGATTTTCTACACTTCAAATTTGGATTCAGCATGTCCAAATTAGAGGAAGTGTGGAAAAAAATTTGTTTTGCATCCATGGCAATGCCACCATATTGGATTTTGCATTTTGAACATTAGGCATTTTCAAAAGCCTAAGGCTCCTAGAAAATAGAATGGAATAATGTGAAATTTTACACATGAATAATATAACCCTATATAAAAGACAAAATGCATTTTCTTTTGTTTACATACGATACAATATTTTTTATAAATTTTTGAAATAATAACATGTTTATTGACGGATGTAAATTTTCCACAATTTTCCACCAGATATCCAATGAAATGAAATTCAGAAAAAGCAATGCATTTTATTTAAACACATGCTATGGAGGATGTAAATTCCAAATGGAAGGCAACTGGTTGAGAAATAAAGAAGCCTTAGGGAAAAAAGTGAAGATATCATACATATTGAGAAAATCGCAACTGAATTTTCATAATCTCTCTATACAGTCATTTAGTGTTGCCGTGTTGGTACCATTCTGGGGCATAAAGCATATGTTTCTGATCCCATCTGTTGTTTTTCTGGTATGAGAAGAGTTCAAAGTGTCTAAAAATAGCAAGACCCCATATTTGATATTTTTAGTCACAAAACCTTATTTTCAGGACCCGCACCCCTCCCCCTTAAAGACAAAACAATCAAGTGGAAAAGCATGCAGCAAGTTAAGGCCAGAACCCATTGCTGCAGAGTATTTCATTGTATGTCCTGTGGGCAGCCCCTTGTGTGCATCAAATTTTGGCCTAAGATCACACAGAAGGGTACAAGTCAACAATCTGCTGTCATTTTTAAGAATACAGTATATGCAGTTAAAACAACCAGCATATACTGTATTTTTAAAAATGACGGCAGCAAATATGTTAAGGTGGACTTTGTCATTGGCCACTTTCGACCACACATACATGTAGTTCGTAGACCTTACTGTTGGTATGTTTTTTCCCCTTGAAGTAGTGGTTCTTATGAATGTATCCTTTGTCCTGAATGATTCAGGCTCATCTTGAAAGTCTTCCGTAGTTTATTTCTACTTCGTTTGCCCTGCACTTTTTGTGTTAAAAATTATTCTTTCACACCTTTTTGCAAATATCTCATAGAAATTTCCACTGTCCTTCTCATTTGTGATACTTAGCAATTAGTGTAAATAATATACAAATTTTGTTTTCCTGCCTTAGATTTGGGCATCAAAAAACATAATGATGAACATCTGTTTTGTGACAGAAAGCATAATATCCCTTCAAAAGATACATGAGTGATCTGTCAGTCTGCTGACTTACTTCCCTTTCCCTGATACATGATGTATTATCAAGCACTGTAAAAACAAAAAACAAAAAAAAAAACTAGAAAACTTATGCTCTTTTTATTTAAAACATGACCAAAAATTCTGAAATGCTTTTCATGACATGAAAACTTATACTCATGATGATAATTTTTTTGAAACTCATTTGTTTTTTTCTTTTTTTTTTCTGTTCTTTTTTATTTTAGCACTTATACATGCTCGTTATTATTACTACTATTATTATTACCATCATTGTTATTGAAAACAGCAGGAGATCTCTTGAGTTTACCTGACAAGCATCTTGATACCACTGACATATTTCTCCCTGGGTATGGAGGCAGAAATGCTGGGAGGCAGTGGAGGCTTGGACGGGAAGTAGATCAACACCAGCAGGAAGAGAACACCTGCAGTACCACATTCTGGCAATATAGTGATCACAGAATATGATAAGGTACTACGTTTTTCATCCAATATTGTTGACTCCATATCATACTAATGACAAATCACACATTCATACACTTTGCTTCTCTCAAAACATGTCAGGACCAAACAGATACAAAAACTCAAGATAGTCATTTTTCAGAGAGAAGCATGGGTGAAAAAGGAAAGAAAGGTAGGCCGTGAATCTCATACACTGAAAACATAACTGACACCAAAGTTCTAAATATACAAGCGTTTACTCACAATAGTTAAGACAGAGTCATCTGGAGATGCATAGGAGAATAACAGAGTGCTGAGATCAACACTGTATCTGACAATTGGTGTTGGAATTGTTGGCACAACTATTCAAATAGTCAAATGGCGGCTAAACCTTGTGTCGATTAGTCAATGGAATGATTCCAAAGATACTGGACTGTTTTTTTCACTATTCGACACCAAGAAATCAATTATTAAAAAATATTATACTAACTTTGTCAAAAGTCTCTTCACTTTTTTGTTGGCATCTCCCTGTTCTGTAATCTGTTTTACTGAGGCAAATTGAGGATTAAAGTTGATGTGTGGCATCAAAACTATTACTGTTTAGAAAGCTTACGCAATATTTACTTTTTAGTATAACCTACAGAAAATTATTGTCTTTTCTTGTATTATTTCATTAATCAAAGTAGTGTCAGTGGACTACATGGTGAAAAATAATCTGCAATCAATTGATTAGTAAAAAGTACTAGCTGACCCAGCACAAATGAGAATGCCTACAGATGAAAAGGAAAAGGAAGACTAAATTAAGCGAATTAATTATGAATAAATAGGTAAAACAGAACCAAAAGTGGGAGAAATTATGATGCCTATCCCTATAGATATGATTGAGCATATGTCTCCTTCATTGAAACAGTCCTGACCTTTGATCCTTGATAAGCAAATAATTATTACCGTTATTGTTGGGTATATCTTCAGTTCTTGACTGGGTATTTGAAATAAGTAAATATGAAAACATATGCACTCTAAAGAAAGAAGGCTGCCGATACTCATGGTTATAATTTTGATGATAAATAGGAACCTCCACTAGGAGGTTGAAAGGCATATTAAAGAACATAAAAAAAAAAATGTAACGTAAACGTAAATAGGAACATGACCAAGCTACAAAACAAAGACAAGATATCAATGAAAATCTGGAGGTGAACAGAGATAAAGAAATGGACATATAACTACTCTGTTCTCTACTCATTTATTAGAAACCCCTGAACAAAAGAGAAATTAGAAGGACCACCCTTTTCCTTACAAGCCAAAAATTTTATTACTGTATACATTCTGCCAGCAGGAATATGACTTGTCTCTGACTGGCAAATTATTGAAGAATCATCATTCAGTTTACTCAGATCAACTCTTAGTCTTCTAGGCTTATCTTTGTAAAGATTCTGGTCCAAATATATCGGACTGATGTGAAAATCAGATTTTTTTTTTTTTTCTATCTCTCAGATTTGAAGGAACTGACATTTTTTTACCCATTTCTGTTCTAGTTGGGGGCAGTGGGATGGGTGGGATGGGGGGGGGGGGGGGGAGAGGGGTTTCTCCCAAGAAGACTGTGGGCAATTATTGTATGTGTATTTCATAAGTAGTTGTGGTCTGGCAAGAGAGACGTAAATATGCTGGGTTTGCAAATTCAATGATTAGACAGGCCTCAATTTCGCATAATAAGACAGCAGAGAATCACTGACAAACAGCAGAGCCTGAGTGTGGACATCAACAGCAGATGGGATGCGAAAAAGAACTGCCAACATTCAGGAATGAAAAAAGAAAACACTTGCAAAGACCCCTGGCCCACAACCTAGCTAGATGGATGGAGAAGATTAATGCACAACTTGTTAGGAGGAGTCCCGATGTTCCCAGCAGAATTCAGGGCTAAGAAGAAGAAGATCGTAAATAAATGCCTCAATAATCACCAGACAGGAAGACGATCAAGGAGACAGAATTATACAACTTGATTTGGTAAAGGCTCGGGCCTTGAATACAACTTATAATCTTCACATCACAATGGAATGTAATGTGTCTTTATCATAATAAGACTTTCTCATTTATCATATGACTCTTCATCTTATCAGCTATGTCCACTTATAATGGCCTATTTTATGACTATAGCCCAATTAAATGGTTGCTGATAAAGTTGGGTACTGAAGTACTGCTACAGCTTGCTCGAAGAGAAATCCAAATGGGACAGGTGTACGTTTCAATCAAGTTTAAATGAAATATCAGCATGCTTTACTTATGATATGGCAAAAAAAAAATTTAAAATACAAAACAAAAATAACATAACCAACAGCAACACCAACGTCAATAACAATAATAATAATAAGAGGAAGAAGAAAAAGAAGAAAGCTTATAATAGCAATAACGCACACAATAAAGCAATAAAATGAGAAACAACAAATAAAAAAAACATGCTCAGTCTTATCTAATTTTCCACTGCAAATCATGAGCACTGACTGACATATATAAATATTTGGATTCATAAACTATGAGGCCTTTCTGCAAATTCTGTGCATTATGAGTTTCAGTTTGAGCTTGAGCTTTTCAGTTGATTTCCTATAAATTTTCCATCAATGCACTGTTTTCATTTTCAGTGTTTCAGACATCATATTATCCCAAGATAATATGTTGAACTTTGTAAGTGTCAAGCAGGCTGATAAGATGAAGCACTTGCTCATCATGTTTTGCAATGGAATTTTTGTCTAATGAACATAGTGTGTGTGGTGTTCATGTTATGTCATCTTAAGACATAAATAGTCTTTTCTTAAAGACACATGAAAAAGTCATCACAGAAAAACATAGCCTAAATGGCAAAAAGAGAATGTAATATAATTATAGAAATCCTGACACCTCTCCAATTTTTATGGAAGCTTTTAGGGTTAAATTTCTGGGGAAAAGAGCCAAAGGATTAAAAGATTTCCAGTGTTTCTGAAACTGAATTCAAATCTCTACCTCTGAACAGTAAGGCAAATTCATTATCACTATAAGCCTGGTGCTTCACCTTTTTCTTTATGTTAAGAGTCTCTTGACTGAGCATTTTGGGTTATTACACTCTTAGTGTACAAATGATAATAAATTTCTCATGTGGAAGACAATAGAAAGATGCATGCTGTTCAAAAAACAGCTGATGGACACCTACATGCTAAATGCTACTGCATAATGAAAGATGCCAACAGGTATTCATGACATCTGACTCACCTATATATAATGTATTCATGATTCCTTCTTTCTGAGCCTCATAATCTGCAACATAATGGAAGAAAAAAGTTACTGAAATTGAAGGAAAAAAAAAAAAAGATCAAAATTTACAGTGCAATAGGTAAAAATCTTATCCAGAAAATGGTTTAAAGTGCCAGCTGAACAAAAATATGTTTAACAGGATGGGAATTACATCAGCTACATTCCTTTTGGCAGCAGACTGAATATCTCATGGCACTGAGTTGCCAGTTTTATACTTCTCTCATACATGTAGTGTATTTGTTACTCCTACACTTGGATCAGAAAAATAAACATATTCTTCTAACTAGACACAATATGTTTTTTTGCTCATAGTTCTATCTAAGTTATACAAAGACTATGCATGTAAATGAAAATAATTATTTTTTTCTTTTTCTGCTTTTTTTTTTTTCATGCTTAAAGGAGTCAGAGAAGAGGGAATAATGACTCTGAACTTGTGGAAGATTATGAGTCAACAGGTAGCTCTCCTTACTTGTACTATTCGTAGAAGTGTTGCCAAAGGCAGAAATATCACTGAAGTCACTGAAATGAGCATACAAAAATATCAAACATATATCATTTATAGCTTTTTCTTTTCAAAGAAGTTTTCATTTTTAAATTCAAACTTCCCAAAGCTGGTCTTCAAAACATTAATTATTTCTTCAAAGGGCAAGATAAGATCAGACAATGGACTTGAGGACTCATGTCACACAGTGATGTAGTAGTTGACAGAATTTGTGGCTGACACTGACCAGACTAAAAAATACCAGAAAATATTGTCAACCGCCTACTTTTTCAAAGAAAAACATGAGAAATCAATAAGCCACTAAATATTTCCATTCTGTTCTTGGGTTATGAGTACTTTCAAATAATACATGTCAGCAAGAGATGTCATTTAAACTAACAATAAGGAAATCCATATTCCACACTACAGTAGAAATCTATCTTCCCATCTCCCATGTTCTAGGACTGTCTGTTTTATAGAGGAAGAGTGATAGAAGGAAAGTATGAATGAAGTACACGTGTCAACAATAATTTCACTGTGTTGCACTTGCGCTGCTACTTAACATTAAAAATCAGTATAGTGTTGCCAGTTGCTTACAAATTGCCTTAAAATCATCTCACGAGAATACAGTCATCAATACAAGAAAAATCTGCAGAACTGAATGGGAAAAGTCATTAAAGCAGCGAAGTTTAGATGCAGAAGACTCAATCAAATGTCATTTTCAATACTTTTTTCACAAGACATCAATGCACTGTTCCACATGCAGCATCCGATAAACAATTTGTTCTCTGTCTCTTTTAGTCTATCTGCACATCAACATACTGGGAAAATATGTAAGAGAAAAGAAAGCAAAATATTTCAATGCAATGTACTCACGCTATAGAGTATGTATTGTTTACTGGTGACAAATTGGGCTCTGGCACCAGGAGAGGACCTGTAAGAGAGAACAAATGCTTTGAAAAAAGAAATAAGAGCTCTTTGGGAACAAAAGTTTCCTTTGTAACAATGGACAACACCTGATTCCACTTCAAATCAAGCTGGATTAAAAGAACTGTGTGCACTCACAGCAAGAGAAACACAAACCTCTGCTGAGCTCTTGCCTTTCAAGAAGAGCATACTAGAGCACCATTAAATACCATGATTTTGCATAAAGATAAAAGCACAGATCCTTCTACAGGCACCTAAAACACATAGGTGACTCTCATCGTCATATAATATCTTCAACCAAGAAGGTAATACTAACAATGGCTAAAAGGTGAGCTCTGTTTATCCAGACTATACTGACTTATGGATATATACAAGAGCAATACAACATAAAACAGGCACTCACCAGCCACGAAAGAGAAACATTCCCGCTCACCCTCCCCTAAGACAACCGTTACTATGGAAATACGCATGGATTATACTTCTGGATATATATACAACGATATCACAACATGAAGACAGACCTTCACTAGCCATAAAACAGAAATATTCCTCCCAGTAGCCAGCAATCGTGGAGATAGACAAAGAGATATACAAATTGCAATACACATGGATATACACATTGACATATCTAACAATGTCACATACAGACAGGTTCTCACAAAAGGGGATTTCTCCACCCTACCCCTTCCATCCGCCGACCCCCATTAACCAGTTGTTATGGATATGGACAAAGAGTTATACATATGGGTATAAACATGGATATGCCCAACAACACACAAAAAGCTATAGATATGGATACATATGGATATACACAATGACACACATGGAGTGCGACACTCACCAGCCACAAAGGAGAAACAGGCCCCCAGATAGCCAGCTATGGTGGAGATGGCCGTAGCCGTGGCCCGCTGGCTGGGAGGAAACCACAGGCCTGAGAGAAGCGCCGGACCACTGCAAGGAACTGTGCCGGCTATACCGTTGAGCAACTGGCCTCCGTTGATCAGCCTGAAGTGTACCACAGGCAAATGGAATAATAACCTGCTGCCTTGGTTTACATTCATTACATTCATATTATTGCTGATGGTTTTATTATTATACTGCTATTGTCGTAATCCAGTAGTATATCAGTATACTACTTTTTTCTATTTTCGGTGAATTTCAGGTTTTAGCGTATTTCAAAGTCTACGCGATGTTCAAAGGACTCAGAAGTTTTCTATGCACTGTGCTCGATGGCACAATGAATTGAACAGTCAAATGAAAAGCACTGTTATAGAAACAATTCAGACAAAAGTAAGGACACCTTTAATATGCAAAAAGGCCTTTGATTCCCCATTGAAAGTTCCACTTGACATTTCACAAGTATTCCTGTTCCTATCTGATTCCAAGCTATATGGCTTTCAAAATTTCTCCGTAAAGTATTGAATCCGAGTTCTAATGTTTTCATTTGTCTGTTTGTTTGTTTCTTTCTTTGTTTGAAAGATACACCCCCCCCCCCAAAAAAAAAAGAAAGAAAATGTCTCGGTTCCCTATGCGGCAAAATATCGATATTACTGGTAAAATTAATGCTGATGTATATGTCCAAAAAAAACAACCTACCAGTGGGCGGTGGAGATATCGCTGGGTATGCATCTCAGGCCCGCCCCGGCAAACATCAGGCCACAGCACAGGACCATCGCCACTCGCATGCCTGAGAAAGGGACAAAGAAATGTGGATACATGTACTGAACCTGGCATGCCGGAAATGTGTTGGAATATAACAGAAGCAGGAAAGAAGGGAAGATTGACAAACAGATGGAAGGGATATTTGCTATCTGATGGGAGAGCTCTGGCATGGCATAGCACAAAAATGAGACCAAAAATACGGGTATAAGAGAAAGAATGAGAGTGAGACAGAGTGTTCCCAGAATGAAAATCAGGTGTGTACCTGTGCGCCAGGTATGGGAGGCAATCAGATACCACAATATATGTCCAGTGTGTATAGGCGGGAGAGAGAGAGACAGACACAAGAGGCAAGGAGATAGGGCGGGAGAGATATAAGAGGGACAGCGAACAAAAGAAGGAAAAGAGAGAGAGACAAACAGCGAGAGAGAGAGAGAGAACGTGTAAGAGACAAGAGGGACAAACTGGATCAGAGACAAAATTATGAAAAATGGAGTTATCAAGCAAGGTCTTTGTACATATATGTGAAATAAACTGAAACACAGGCGTCGACTCAGAGTAACACACTGTGTAGCCATAATAAAAATGGAGTATGGAGATTTCTATATTATGTAACTATGTGAAACAAAGGGACAACGATAACAATGATCCAAAGAAGCCCATTATATTAGGCATATCATGAAAGGCCAGGAATGTATCCATGTAAACAAGCAAAGTATCATCAATCTTGCTGATTTACCTTTACGATCACAATTTCGGTAGAAATTGGCTGGTCTAATTTGCGATTTCTTTCTGCCCTTCTTTTCTTGCTGCTCATCTGGGCCTAATGAAGTGACCTTTCATCTGTATTCAATGGTTATATTTATGTTGCTATCTTCAGATTATATGAACAGGGATCTTACCTTTGACATCCATGAGATAGGCGATTGGAAACATGACAAAGAAGAAGGGGATGTTGCCCAGCCAGGTGAACATGGCTATATCCCCGTCGTCCCAGTTGTACACCGCTTTGGCCGACTGCGCTATAGGTCCCCAGGTGGACCAAATGGCGTTCCATAGAAAGTTGCACACAGAGAACAGAAACAGAAGGTACCAGCGTCGGGCGTAAACTTCGGTTTTTGTGTCTCCCCGTAACTCAGGCTTGTCGCTATCAGCCACGGAGGAGGACTCGTCATCTTCTTCATCGTCGTCACCTTCATCGTCATCGTCGTCTTCATCGTCGGAGCCAGTGCCCTCATCGCTAGGTTTGCCCTCGTCTATCGTGGCTACAGTCGCCGGGGTCTGTTTGATGTTCTCGGTCGCTGCTTTGTTTACGCTGAAAGTTCTGACTGCGGTCGGCGTTTCTTTGATCTTGACGTGCAGGTCTTTCCGGACCATGCTCTGCGGAGTTCTGAAAACGCCCCTGGAACTCTGCACGGCCGCCTCACGCTGGAGATGATTGGCCGTGATGTCAGCCTCTTCTGCAACGTCATCACGCTCCGTTGGTGACGTCAGTTGTGTAACCCTCGGCCAAGCCTCACTAGATGACATCTGGCGGTGGGTATCCGGGGTATAGTCGTAAGACCATCTCTTAGCCTCACACTCGCTGTGGTAACCTCGCTGGTCAGGTCTATAAGTCGCTTCCTCGTGATCTGAAAAGGTATTGGCTGTACTCCCATAGTTTTTTACTCCGCCCCTCGCTCTATTGTCTCGGCCAGGCTCGTCTTTGATTCTGCCAAATTTCCTGGCAGCCGCACCAAAAATATTAGCCGCTCCGGTTGACAGGGCTCGTCCACGTCTCTCTGTTTGCAGCTGGGACGCGCCCCCTCCACTTTCTTTTCTTCTCGTGATCTTACTGAGCAAACCAGGCGACCTGGCACCGTGTCCGTGGGCAGAAGCCACGTCCTGGATATGGATCCTCTGTATTGAGGTTTGCCCGCTCTTCCAGAAAACCTCAGAGCCGCTGAATCCACGGCGGGAGAAGACAGGCGCACTGCGGCGACTACTGCGATAAGCCACTGAAGACACGAGAAACTCATCATCGGAATATGCCCCAGGCATGCTGTTCGGCCTGAGAAGCATGGTCCGGCTTCCACCTGAGCTCCCTCTGGAGTGAGATCTTCCATCGCTGGTACTAGATGAGGTCCCAGCCCGTGAAGATGAGGGTCTGGAGCCATCGTTATACCCAGCAATGTCCTCATCTTCCATTTCTCCACGTCTTCGACGACGACGTCTCTCTTTCCCTTTTCTGGAATGTTTTCTACGCTTTTTGCGCGGCCTGTTTGGGTCGCCGGTCAAATCTGATAGCATGCCCTGATCTTCTGGCGCAGATTGGGCTATTTCATTGTGATACTGGTGCATCGGAGACTCTGTATATGAGTCAGGGCGATGGTCGATAGCAGAGACATTTTCACAGTGATCACCGTCTGTGGGATAGAGATCAGGATCGTTCCGAACTAAGTCAGTTGTGTCAGAAATATATCCCTGTTCCACATAAGACATCAAAGTCTCTTCCCGGTAAACCTGGTCGTAATTATATCCATCCTCCGCTCTCTTGCTGTCCTCGGTTCGATATGGGTAAATATCTGTATATTGCGATACTTGTGGTCTGACCCTTTGGTCCTTGGGTTGACCCAAGTTCATGAGATCATCCAAAAGGCCCAGTTCTTTGGGAGCTGTGGCCACTTTGAGAGGTGAAGGATATGTGATACTGCTTGAGATCATTGTGTTGTGGGGCGGAAGTAGTTCATCTTGGGTGACATAGAGTGATGGCATCGATGACACCCGCTTGGATACCTGGGCAGGGTAGGCCATGGTATCCTCCATGTCAGCATAAAAACCGTCGTTGACATATGGACCGGCAGATGCGACTGTACCATAATATTTATCTGAATCTGTAGCTCTCCGCAGGAAAGTCACATCGTCATTACAGCTCGGTAAAAATCTGGCATTTTCAGCCGTATTCTCAGGTATAATTAAGGTTCTATTGCCAGACAAATCGCTGAAGTCATGGTATGAAAGCTCTGGTATAGGGATCTTGCCTGGACTAGGTCCTGTAGCGCCAGACGTTGGGGTAAGATAATTTTCTTGCCGGGGGACTTTCTCACTGACATTTCGTTCCTCATGTGGGATCGTGAGAGGAATGGTCGAGGGCTCTCCATTCAGAGAGTCAGCACCAAGTTCCTCTGTGACAGACTGTCGTTCAGAATCGGCGATACTGGCACATGTGCTCACACGGTCTATACTGCTGTGTTCATCATCGTCAGCCATATAACCATCCATTGTGCTTTTCTTAATACAGACTGCACTAATTTCTCAAAGCCCTGTCAGTGAATTTAATCACAGAAAGTAGAGGCACACCGATTTAACTGAGACAAATAGCACCACCTCGATGTTCGCGCTCTTATTTTGTATCCCTTCAACAACACCCCGGAGAACACAGAACTATTATTCTCATCCTATTTGTATTATTTTTGTCTCTATTCTCAGTCTCCATATATGAAAATATTTATAACAATAAATGACAAATACGTATAGCACTGATGAATGAATTAAAGACTATAAGGCTATAGGACGGTTTTCAAACAAAGGTCTTTTAAGTTTCAAGGAAAAATTATCAGCAGGTGCTGTCATAGTCATTTCACTATATTCCCATTTTAACCACACACCGACAAAGGTGAGACTGCTGACAAGGTTCTCGGTGGGGTTCTGGTGTCTCTTCATGCTCGGTCCAACCAGTCTGTGAGGTGTCTTGTGATGACGAGAGAGTGTGGGAGGTTTAGATGTGTGGGAACGACATGAGCAACGCGATGCCCGCTTACGTCCACAGTGGAAATGACATGCCGGCACTGTTCTGAAGGCTTTGACCATATCTGGAGTATTTCAAGCCGCTGGAATGCGGGCAACCAGGACTTTCTGGAACATTGTATATGATAGGGACAACTCTGACCACATTTGCCCGAGTTCACTCAGTCTGCTTAAACGATTATGCAGGTGTGCTGGGTATGGTCAGAACCTTGCAATGTCGATCTGAAATGAACAACAAAACTTTGTCAGAGGACAAAAGTAGGGTGGGAGATGGTGCATAAAGTCAGTGAACAGAAGAGAAATACAGATGTAAAGGTGAAGGTGGACGAAAAGGAAAAAGCCGGTGTGACAGAAACTGAGCAAGGTAGAGTGAGAGAGAGTGAAAGAGAGAGAAAGAGACTAACAGGCCAGGTTGACCGACAGAAACAGAGAGAAAGGCACAGAGTAAAGCTGGAGAAAATGTGACACACAGCGGTGGGAGGAGACCAGAAAAGAATAACCACGCAAAGCTGATAAAATGATAATAATTATTATCATAATAACAACAATAGTAACATACTGTTAAAAGAATGCATTTACCTGTAATGCTCACTGGCGCTCTATTCTCTATCAAGGATATTTCAGAAAATTTAAGTATACAACTATACCAAACCAAACCAAAACAAAAATAAGACGCTGTATCCATCGATAAGCCAAGTCCACGATGGATATCGCATTTCAGAGATCGATGTTACGTTTCCCATTACTTTAAGTGCTAATGAACTTGCATTCAAACCCAACGTCATCCCTTACGTGATGTTCTAGATATGCCACATTTATTTTGTGCTCTAAAAAAAAAAAAGGGGGGGGGCAAAGGGAAGAACAGAAAAAGAGATGAGAGAGAGAGAACAGAAACTGAGGGGAGAGGGGAGGGGGCGCCCACACAGAAAGAGTGGCAGAGACCGTGACATACAGATAGAATGAAACAGACACAAAAAGACGCAGAGAAAAAGAGACGGCCAAAGTAGACAGATAGATCGACAGAGAGAATCAGAGAAGAGAGTTGGAGATGATAAGGTACTGGGTAAGAGAGGCCGGGGGGGGGGGGGGGGGGGGGGAGGGGGGAGGGGGGAGT
>JBCEWB010055443.1:0-10270 GCA_039654565.1 Peronia peronii
CGTGCAGAACCGGCAACCTCACCGACGTGAGTTGTTTTCACCCTCTGAAGCAGACGCCGAACCACAGAGCCACTGCGTCCCTCTGTAGGAGCACTAGTTTTCAGAATTGCTTTTATATCTCTTGAGAGGATGAGATGGCTAATAGTTTTCCAGATAACTTTGAAATATGGCATAGAGCACTTTTTTTATGTACATGTATTTGCGTTATTTTTCGTCACTGAACAAGATACAAAAGCCTAACCGGCAAAATGTTCTCGTTATCTGAAAAGGGGAAGCTATTCTGCCCAGTATCCTAGACTTCGCCCGACTTAATTCCCTTGGTCGTATAGAGAAAGATGGCGACGGATTCACCGAAGATACTTCCGCTTTCAAGTATACATCTCAGAAATTGAAATTTCTGTGATTTATCAAGATTAGTTTGAAAACCATGACGGAGAGAAAGTTTGCAGAAGGGTTACAGCGAAAGGGAAATGCTGCAAGGATCAGAGAAACGGTTTCTCAAGCTCTGAGAGACAGTGCCATACAGGTGAGCTCAATTTATATCTCTAGACTCAAGAATGACAATATCTTGATCTAGACTAGATCTAGATATCTAGATATAGACTAGATCTAGATATAGTTCTCGATATTAATATCTAGACTAGATCTAGATCTATATATTGCTAGATTGAAATAGCCTACTTGCCAGATCACAGTCACAAGGCCTCATGTAAATGCTGTGGTTGGGCATTATATTGCTAAGCACCTTTCACTCTTGGGTGTTTGCTATTCCGACACTGATCTGCCTAGATGTTATTTAGCTATTCCGACTCTGGTGTTATGGGTTTACTAAGTATCCTAGTGGGATCAGTTTTTGCTCCATTAAGCACAGTGAGAGAAAACAGACCAAATAGCCTGTCAACAAAAATAGAGAAATTAAATTAAAATAGAATTTTCAGTTACATTGGGAGGATGCATTATTGATAGATCCTGACACAATGTTTTGCAATCTGAATGAGCCAATATGTTGACCTACTTAGTCTTCATGTGAAGGGGTTAGATCTGGAGCCACTATAGGTATGGCAATATTTTGGGGCCTTGTCTATTGTTGAAAAATTACTTGACTTACACAGACAAGACTCTTGAAGAATTTGAAAATGTGTAAAAATTCAACTTCATTGGAAATATCTTTGCGTAGCATCTCCTAGAAAACGAAACAAGGGAAGTCACACATGCGCAATGACGAAAAAAAGGTAAACACTAAAACATGCCTTGAGGACTCAAACTAACCTTATACACTAATCCTAACAAAAAAATATTTTGTTGTTCACAAAATTCTGTGAACTTTGCTTCAAATTTGGAATGTGATGAAAATGTGGTACCCAAATCCATGAGAGATAGTTTAAAAAAAATAGCTCCCGCTCTGTATACAAAAAAATCTATCTGGACCCGGGTCTGTATAGCCACTGTTCACTTTTACGAAGTGGCTATACGGACCTGGGTCTGGAAGAGCTATTTTTAGAAACACCACTGCAGTAAACACTCGGTCACAGTCAACTATCTCTCAAAATGGCTATGGATGTGGATGCCACATTTTCATCATATTGAGACAAAGAAAAAGAAAACACTTGTTTTGTTACTGTTAGCATTGGGGTTTTCGCTGCCTGATGTGTTTCTGTGTTTAGATCTTTTTTTTTTTTTTGTGATAGCACATGCATGCCTTCCCTTTATTCATTGTCTAGGAGATGTTACGTATAGGCTAGAGTGCTGTACTTTTCAGGTTCAGAGTTTTCCATTAGAGTTCAATTTTTGGGCAAATTCCTCAAGAGTCTTCTGCGTAATTCATGGCCTGAAACATGACCATCTGAGTGAAATCTGGTCCCAACCAGCAATCAGCCTCTCATTTGCCCCGAATCTAACCCGTTCACAAGAAGGCTAAGTGGTCAACATAACTGCTCATTCGGGACTGCAAAACATCATGTTACTAGTGTCAGGATCTGTCAATGATGCATCCTCCCAAAGCAATTGAAAATTCTACTTTTAGTTCCAATATTTTTGTTGATATTTGTCTGTTTTCTCTCACTGTGCTTAAGCGGCAAAAACTGGTCCCACTAGGATAGATCTACTTAGTACACCCATAACACTAAACAGACCTGCGTCCAGTAGCTGTCATTTCACTTTAAGGCTTGCCAACAGGCCAGAGAAGCATAGAGCTTACTGTGATCCACCTCCCGTAACCATGATCTTGTATAGTGTTTACCTCGACAGGTCTTGTATGATCACTCACAAATGATAGCCTATACCTGCAGTTGTCTCTTAAAGATTTTTATGAGAAAAAGTTCGGGTTTCTTGTTAACACTCATACTAGCACTTTAATTTAAAATCATTTCAGGACTAGTACTATATCAATTTTGTATTCCTTTGCTAAGTATCAACAATACAGTCAGTTTCTCTTGCTTCATCCACTACTACTAGCCCCCACTGTGCTCAGCCCCATCCACTGTACACGAGCCAACCAACACCCATTCTCTACTTTCCTATAGGTGTTTTTTTTTTTTTTTTTTCATACAATACAAAATTGGTTCCTATGGCAATAAAAATGACACCTAAGCATTGAAACTGAAATGTGGTGTGCTTAATAATTAATATGATGACTCAGCTGTGGGAGCAGACCCATAGCAGCAAAGGTGTCAGAAGAAACATTATAATACGCGAAACATGATGCATTGAGATCAGCACTTGTATGCTGTCTAATTCAAAGATGAAATGAATACAGAGAAGGTTGTCGGTGTGTAGTATATCAGCTATAACTACATTATTGATGGTGCTACATCAGGAACATCAACATCGTCAGGCATGTTTGCTCTATGCTCTTTCGAAATTTTCACTTTTGAACATAACTGGCATATCATTTCGGAGGTCAGCTTCGATTTGCTGTAAATCCATTGCTGTGGCTTGTTTTGGGGTTCTGGAACAACTATACTCATGTTTGTTGTGTGAGCTTCCTGCCGATTTTGAGGGTGTGACTAAACTCTAAATTTAGACGTTCATGAGAGAATTGGCTAAAGAATAAAAACATAGACACCATGAGCTTACATCATGATTTAGAACATGACTCACATATTGTTGATATTTTCCTCTAGAAAACCCTAATTCCATTTGATATTAATGAGTCTGCAGAAGATTTCAGTTTATCGAAATGGACGGCAACTGGTATACATCAAAGATCTCCTTTTATTATTTGCCAGCCCTTCTATTCCCACAGAGAACTCTCCTTTGGCAGTAGTATTGCTAAATTATGAATATTTATGTTTCAATGACTGTTCAAGCACTTTTCAATAACTTTTTAAACTGATTTAAAGCTGTCGCCCATTTTTGTCATCATAGTTATGTTCGAAATTTATGTTCGTTATTTGTTAAAATTCAAAATAATTATAAATAAAGTGCCATTGTTTCATTGAAACTATATATTGCTGTGATCCGAGCAAAATGCAGCCGCACCGCACTTCATGCGGCCGCATTTTTACCTACTTGCCGCATAACTGTGCACTTTTTGCCATTTTGGCATTTTTTGCCCTTTTGGATCATTTTTTTCGCATTTTTGTTCATTTTAATAATGGACGTGAGTAGAAATTCTTTGTTGATTTGGAGATTTTTTTTAATTTGGCAGATTTTTCTTACCTGGCATGAAAACAAAATCACAATAAATCTAATGGTTTCTTTACTGTTGCGACTACAGTCGACCTCTAAATAGCCTACAGCACTTAATAAAGTCAGAACGTAAACAGTCGTCTAGCAGACGTCTAGATCTACAAAAAATCCACTAGAATGTCTGAGAATGCCGTTGTGTATCCCCCCTTTTTCTTTTAAATAAAAAAATCGAAATACATGTACGGGTATTTTGCCGGGTGAGGAGACTGAAGGTGACTAGTATGATAATTTTGAGTCAGAATATGTGAGTGAGCCAGAACTGGACTCTGAGACATCGAGATTGAGTCTAGTAGTGACGATGATCAAGCCTGGTTTCGTGTCCTCAATGGATATAGACCTACATAATTTAGATCTGAATTTTGGCCAACTGCTATGGAGAGGGACTATATATAGAAGAAGGAGTAAGGGGAAAGCACTGAAGAGAGAAGAGCTTTCAGCAAAGAAATTCAACTCTATGCCTGCCTAACATAGATACAGCTAGTATGAAGATATGACCCTGAAAAAGTCTACTGGGCTGATGCAGTGGCTACCCATCCAAGCAAAAATCAGTGTTGATTTGGGGAATGAAAAATTGGTTGCAATGAATGTGTGATTTGCTCTATCTTTGGCGCATAGCTTAGATCTAGTCGTTAGTTATAGATTTAGTGATAGAAGTGGTCAATATTTGAAAGATATTTAGAGCCTAGATCTAAATCTCAAATTTAAGAGAAATGGACCAATTCATCAACAGATCAAAACAAATTTCTGAAAGTGGACTGAAGGTCACGCCACACCAGCAACATGCTGAGTATAAGGAGTGCATGCACAACAAAAGGTGTTCAGTTATATCAACTTTAGATCGAGAGCTTTGATAAATGCAGTGACACCGGATTTTCGCCCTGTACATTGATCTTGTATTTGTCATGTTTTGTATTATAAGTATGGAGCGAGGATCTGGAGATTATCCATGTGAGCAGTGCCTTTTTTTTTTTTTTCTTTTTAAAGTGTTTAGGTTAATTACTAATCCTATTACCTGTTATTAGACCTATGTTACTATATGCTCGCTAATGGGCTGTGCAAACTATTACTTGAAAACATTATTAAAAATCTGTTGTAATTCGTGAGGCACTTTTTTTCATTTTTTGCGGCATTTTTGGGGATTTTTTTTTTCTTGCTTTTTTTTGGCATTTTTTGGCTTTGAAAGTGGTATTTCTCTCAGATCACAGATATTGTGAGTCTAGTCCAATTCATCTGAATCTTAGTTTAATTTTCAACTAAATTGAATTAAATTATGAAAATGAAAAATTGTCCATTTCCTTCAGACATAAACTATGATGGCACAAATGCAGACTACCGACATTTAGAATTTTTTTTTGCCTGACCTTCTGCATTTTATATGCTCTTTATCTGCATGTTTTAAAATAAAATCACTTAGGAAACATGAAAGTAATTTCTGCAAAATGTGTCATCATAGTTCTTTCTGAAAGATTTCAAGTTGTTGTTACATATGTCACTTTTAAAATTTTTTTTACATGGCTAAGCATATGACCTCTAGGTAAGCAAACACATTTTATGCAGGAGTAGACATAAGTCTACATGAAGACAAAAAGTCATGTAAAAGAGATATATTTAAAACTTCATAACAATCCCCCATCATAACATTTGGCTCATGAACAATCAGGAACATTGGTGTTATAATTCAATATTACTAATTGTTACATGAAGAGGCAGAACATATGTCTGATTTGGACTCTCATTACTACCTCATCTGCCAGTCATCAACATGCAGCATCTTTTTAAAAAATCTGCATATTGGTGTGAACATCTGGTCTATGGTCAGAATATCAGGTCAAAGGGGAAAACGGAATGGCTGGTAGTCAGTCAACCATGGATTTACTACATACGTTTTCCTGCACGAGATCTGAGAGAGATAAATTTTGGGACATACCTCATACTGTGGATAGCTGTGACATAACCATCTTGAATTCATTCACAGTTCTGTGAGTAGGACGAGGCCATGATTCTTAACCAGTGCCTTTATCATAATGCCTGTCTCGCTTACTGTTTTGTTTTATATGAGACTTCACCCAGACTTGAGAATAAAATTGTGTAGCTGTGCAGCCCTAGATCAGATCGCATTCCCCACTCCCGCTCCCCATCCCACTTTTAATACCACATTTTCATGAAGATACAATGTTTGAAATCAGACTTTGGTGGATGCAGAGTTTATGTTGACAAATGTATCATTTCTATGGGAGTGTCACATTATATAGAATATAGATCATTCCCATTGAAGAATTGTTCATAATGGAATTTGTTGGACGAAACTATTTCACAGAAAGATCTATCTGACTATATCATACGAGAGTAAATTTTAATCTCTCACCCCCTAGCCCTGTTGGATTGCATGAATAGAGATCCCCTCATTACATGAGGCAAGACAGTGTTTGGGTATCTTGTCACCACACAGCACAACTGATTGAATAGAGGGATAACTTAAAAGTATATGAGCTATTTGAATTGTAAATTGGTATATACAGGGAGGCTGCTTCAAATTGCAATGATATTCACTTTAGCTCACTTTTCTCCTGATCTTTGATCAGCATAAAATTGTTGAGGGAGCTATGTGGATGAGGAATAAGAAATACAATAAAAGTTAAACAACTGTTTGCATTTCCTATCTGTCATCATAGTTTTGGTGCAGATTTGAGTGCATTTGATCGAAATTGAATTGGCTTTTGTAGTCTTTTGACCTCTGTACTTTGGTCCTGTATACTATGATTTTGTCTTTGGATTTAGAATTTTTTTGCTTATTCATCACACAAGATTTCCATCAACTCTTGTAAGACTGGGCTATTGACCTGCAGGATCTTTGACTGATATGATAACTTAATGAAACTGAGTACTGACTGATAAACAAAAAGTTTGGTGACATTTTGAAAAGAAATATGGTGTGGAAGACATGAATAGTAGAACTCTCATTACATGCAGGGCACAGAATATCATGACTGTAATTATACTACCTGGGCAATAGTTGTTGGAATTTACCTGTTCTACACATGCTCTGCACAGGTCATTTACGAACTGTGCAATGTTCATTGCTGCTATGATATTATGACTTGTAATGTGGAAATTCTTTCCAAATTCACATGCATATAATATAATTTATGCTGTATGTTTGGTCAGTTGAACATAAATGTGAAAGGGAAGTTTCCCAGAAAGCAAGTCAGTATATCCTGATACTTAATTCAAGAGGAGTATCATCACTGAATTTGGTATGCTTTCAGATTAAATAAATAAAATATGGTAAATGACTGTCAAGGAATATTTGCTGCTTAATTTTTTATGTCTCATCTGAGACTCACACTATTCATATTTTGACAATTCACAAACCTAAATGTATTTTATTTTATTTTCAGCTAAACCAGATATCTGTTTCCTTATCTGTCATATTTATTATTATTATTTTTTAAAATATTTGTGTGTTTGGATTTAAATAAAAAGTATATGTTATATAATCTATTGTAATTGGCTGATATTGGTTATATATTGCAGTTTCCATGAATATGTAAATGTATTTCCCAGAGACGGGTTGTCCTTTTGTAAGTTTTTTTTTTTTATCCACACTTTATTACATTTTCTTTGCAAAATTTTCACAATGATCCAAATCCTAAACGGTCCACATAACTGTTCGTTGTATTAAAAAAAGACAAGATAGCTGTCCACAGGTGGCTGAAAGGCATTGATTAAAAAAAAAAAAAACAGGATTGCAAAGGTGAGGAGTGGAGCAAAATCCTGAGGTCTTGTTTTTGTTTGAAAATATTAAATGTGAGATTATGCGCTTTTAAGCATTTTCAGATCAACAAAATCTCACTCAGGTATAATTTTTAAACATGATTGAGGCCTTAAATTTGCCAAAATGTGACAATCAATTGTCATTTTTCCCAACTACATTCAGTCATATCACAGAAGTAATGCTGGTCACTTCTGACATTTTCCTACGTTGAATTCCAACCCACATGCCTTTAGTTTGCTAAGGAAGAACGCTATTCTGTTTCTATATACCTACAATTATTGTTTTGCATGAATTCTGACATAAGTGAGTTCATGCAGAAGTAAAAGCAGGTGGAAAAAATAAAAATCGAACTGCATGAGTTTACTTTTTGAGGTATATTATGTTCATATTTTGTGCTGCAAAAAACCGTGCAAATTGGTAAAGATTAAGAAGTATTTTAATTACTTGCCCCATACTAACCATGTGAAATGCTTCTATTCATTGGCTTGTAAGTAGGAGGAGGCGTTTGGCTGGAAATACAATAAGTGGTTGTTCAGAACAAACAAAAAGAATATTACTTTTAACAAAAACATTGCTGATACAATGGAGAATGGAATTCCTAAGATAAGAACGGTCCACATTTTCATTTGCAGATTATTTTGTATTCCTGAAAGGCAAACTGGGTATAGTCATGTTTCACAGGTCTGTATGGAGTAAGAGTTACTGTTGGAATTGATAATCAAACTGTAAAATTCATGTTGTTTTTTTTTTAGGGGAAAAAAAAGATGCTTCTGTTGTAAGAATACTGTAAAACGGTTTGAAATTATATAGCCCATTTTAGTTAACGCAAATTGACTAAAAAAAACCCTCTCCTCATACACACATCCAAAAATAAGTATAACTAGGATGTGAAAAGTGTGAGAGATGCTTAAACATGATTCAGAAAATTGGGAACGAAAAGGAAAATAAAAAGTGGTACATTAGTTTGTGCAGTTAAGCAGTAACAAGTAAAGCAAAATATATTTTAAATCTCACCAAGGTAATTGCATGAAAGTGAGACAGATAAGTATTTTTGCCAGAATTCATGAGAACTCTAACAAAAACAGATGGCCATTTTGTTAGATTACTACAATGATGTGCAGGAATTACAAAATGCGAAATGGTAAGAAATTCATGTCGAAATGTGTGGCATGGCGATCTACATTGAACCTCAGTGATACATTTTTATGCAGGCTTTATCTTAACAGATTTGCCTGACCCAGGTTGGATAGGAAAGGATGATGTTAGAAGACAAAACTGTGTGTTATTCTACCCTTGCGTAATGTCTGTTTATTGGAAAACAAGGCGTCAATTGTGATAATTTTCAAACGAGAGGTCTTAAGAGATGAAAGATGGAAAGCAGCTCGCCTGTAATTGAAATGAAAGAAATTCGTTGTTGTTACGAGTGTAATGGAGATAAAATGTATGAAGAGGAACAAAAATAAACGTATAAATTACGGGAAAAGGGAAGATAGATGATCACTCTTACTAGATATATTAAAGTATACTCTAACCGGAGGAACAGGAATTTACTAAGAGGTGTGTGACGGGGAGGGAGGGAGGAGGGGGGGGGGGGGAGAGTGAGGAGGGAAATAGGAAGGGATCAGATAGTAGAAATAAAGTGAAAAAAAAAAAGGTACCTCATGTGTGCACATTTGATAAGAATGTCATTGTCATATTAGGTAGTTCAGTAATGTCCTCTTTTTTTTTCCAAAGTCAATAGTGAACCGGCCCGAAGGACAACCAACTTTTTCACGGCTATTAGTTTTAGTAAAAGGGAAATACAGTGCTCGGTACGGCATAATACTTTAATGTGTAGACATACATCAAAGCAGTTTCTTAAAATGAAAATGATTGTATATCTAATTCATGTATATCCCGTGAATGTTCTAGATGATTGCAATAATTAGGCAAGAGTTCAGGAAAAATGGTGTGGCGCAGCTTTTGCTACCGAGGCCACCTGTTGTTTCCACATGAGCCATCGTTTTTTTTTTTTTCTATTTCTCGCTTCGAATTCACTTCCCGGCCGCCGGTAGCCTAGGCCTAGCCAACACCGGATTATGTTTGCAGTGCAACACTCGAAGCAATGACTGACGTTTATCTTCTGCCTACCAAATAGTCGAGTCATCGTGTCCTCCTCATCTTCACCCAAGGCATTCAAATTTGCAGGAGGCGGTTGGTGTTTCAGATCTAGACTAGTAGGCTTAACAGAGGGAATGCTGTTGTTCGGGAATCCGGGACGCGGCATGTTTACTCACATCCGTCTTTTTAGTTTCGTTGTACAATATTTGATTATCCAGATTTATATATATACATATTTTGATATGCCGTTCATAACTTGCAGCACGCATCGTCTGTACAGCGTTGTATTTGATATACATCTACTCTGACCAGTTCTTTTGACGTGGAAACGTCATCACCATGTTAGGCACAATATAGCCGCAATCGTGCTGATGTGCCGTTACATCTCAACACAAACAAACATGTACATTAATGAAACATAAAAAATGCGCTCCGCACACTTTACCTAATGTTTTTCTTTTTTCATAATTCCTATTGGGTAACTCCTCCTTTTGGGAACAAAGGTCACTTTATTCAGTCAAGAAAGTGTGAACTGAATCACTTTTTCTTTTCTTATTTATTTACAACAAGCCTCTGCTATGCATCGGGACCTCCAATAATCAGTTCATCTACTCATTTATCCACCCCTCAAGTTCTGTCTGAATCCATTAAATTGGCCTTTTGTTTCGCCTTGCTTACTCTTGATGGGGAGGGGGGGGGGGGGGG
>JBCEWB010055454.1:0-13953 GCA_039654565.1 Peronia peronii
CGAACTGGCAACATTTTCTCACTGTCATCGAGAGGCATACGCCTAATTTCTCGGCCAGCGAGTCCCCTTTTTCGCTAGTAGTGGACCTCAAGCTTTAGGTTCACTATTGTACACGTTCTTTCTTTCCCATCCTCATCCCCACCCCGCACCTGAGTCTCTTTCCCTAATCCTTTCCTCCCGCGCTGGGAGCCGTTTATTGAACCACTGATAACTGACAACTGATAACGGGCAGCTCGGTTATTGATTCTGGTGGTCGTAACACTGGGGATTGTAGCCAACACCCGAGTCTCACCATAGCACCACCCTGGCTTTCCATGCCTTGTGCCATACTACGTTCACTTCACAAAATATAGTGGCACAGTTTATAGTGTGTGTTGGACATGTTACCCAGGTTCTCTGATCAGGAAACAACCTGAATCAAAATAAAATTCCGTTTCTAGTCCACAAAATGCCTTGCATCTCGTGATGTGTAATAGTAATATTTTTTTATGCGGCAATCTTTTTCACTGTCATTGTATGCATTTTGAAGGAGGATTTTCTTCAGTAGTTTCATATTTATTGCCCCATGGTGCACTTCTGTGCATTTAAATGATCGGTTAAATCGATCAGTCAATCGATTAATCAGTCAATCTATCCATCGTTCAATCAAGTGGGGCATAATTGAAAGTATGCTATAGGATTCCTTGTGTGCCAACATTTCGTAACCAAGCCTATATCGACAGTATCAAGCAACACTCCAACTACTCTAAGTGTTTGCATGCTATTAACTTGTTTATTCCTGGCAGGACAACTAACCAGCAAGGAGTTTCATCAATGAACCCTATGAGCGACATAATATCTTGTAAATCCATTTCTACATGTTTGAGAAGTGCACCAGGAGTATGTTATTTAATCTGCAGTGACATAGCCATCTTCAACCATTGAATGTATGCTGCGAAAGGTTGGTTTTCAGTACTTGTAATATTGTTTTATCTATGTTAGTGACAGCGTTCACGTCGCCCCAGATAGTAATTTAATCTACAGACGAAATACATGTACTAATAATATTAATGTAATGATAATGGCATTCATATAGCGTGTATTCTTCTACAATGCGGGGTAGTATTACCCTGACAGACTTAAAAACTGTACTAGAGGGCTGTCTGACAAAACCTCAAATCCTTACAATTTAGCATGAACTTTCTCTGTCTGTGGTCGGGAACCTTTCTGTCTGAGTTGAATCAGGAAGTGTGTACATTGTCTTTCCCAAAGACGAAATGCCGGGCTTCTTTTGGATTTTAGTTCAGGAACTTCAGATTCCGTGTTAAACGGTCTAATCACTATAGGCCACCAATATCATTTCATTGAGTCCATCAATCAGTCCATCTGTCAAATAGGACACCATACGTTATTCTGTTTTTATTGAGGAAATGAATGGATTGTTGCGTAGATGAAAGACATTTGATAGCCAGTATCAGATTTATAGCGTTTTGTCGTATTTGTACGTTCCATTGTGGATATGATCCTAGTCAAAGCAGCAAAGAACCAGTTTTGTTGGCGTTTTCTCCTTTGTCGTTTTGTTTTTCATGTATACAGTATTCCATTATTTGGCGTTGAATCCGGATTTGACGCCTATTACAATGTCAAGATGAGTAAATGTTGTTTTTGAAATGTTCTTGCAGTTCTTCTGTAAAGGGTGAACATTGTTTGTGTCTTGCTTGATCGATGACTGTGGTTTGTAAAACAAGCACACCATCCAACGACATGTTCTTTACCCCAAAGATTGATTTGCATGAGGAAAGAGAATGGAACGATCACACAGAATCATTATGACCTCTGTATAAATGTGCCGTGCCTTTAACAGTTCGCAGTGATCTGTGGGCACAAAAGCTCCCACAATCTGAGGCCTGCCATCATATAATGACTATCGTTGGCAAACACATTCTATGTATAATGGTTTGGATGAAGTTGGAAAAAGGGAGCCAAACAGAGTGGCTATGACACCTGCCTCTTTACAGTTGGCGGGACTCCCATGACGTCTAGAGGGAGAGAATAGAATCCAAGTGGGATTTAGTGGCTCAACACTTCTTTCGCTTCATCGTTTATGAAGACTGTCATCCATAATCCTACCGAATAGAGGGAGAAATCACCATGACCTGGTGTATGGAAACATGATATTCCGTTTTCCTTTATAATTGAATGTGCTGGGCTGTCGTTGAAAATAGAAAAGGTGGGCCGGGGAATTTTCCATGAGAAAACCCAATGCATATTAAGAATGTATATAATATGTAGCACGCACAAAGTGCTGTTCCAAAGGTTTTATAATATACAGCAACTGGGACTTACTCTTTCACTCCGACGAGCCGCCCGCAGCTACGAATTATTTCAACCCTAAGTTCTTCAAAGTACATGTACATGTAATATAGACTAGTCTTTCAAATCCAAGCAATTCAGCACCTTCACTTACAATTGTCACTAACTTTCTGATCACAGAGGACCTACTTGTGGTTCTAACGATTAGAAGTATACCATATAGCGAAAAGTGATATGAGCAGTCAAGTTTAATCTCACACAAATAAGGTTTGGCGTTAGATGTTCTATGGAATGATTCAGATAATGAACATTGATTGTTTAATATATTTTAAAAAATATTTTTTGCTAGACCACAGGGAAGCCATTGTCTCTAGACCGATTTGTCTTGTAAGGGAAGAAATCCTCCTGCTGGGCGTGGTCCAATACACAAGGTATCCACAAAACTGTCCCTGATTTCAAGAAGTTGTATTATCAAAATTACTTCAAATGTATTGATGAATAAGGTATCCACCGGTTCCCTAACAACAAAATTTTAGCTGAGTTCCTGCAATCCTGGACAAGTTCTAGCTGGAAAAATCGTATCACTGAAGCAGATCGCTCCAGACATATTGCAGAAGATCAGGAGAGAGCGAGACACTATCGCATTGATGTTTGTGGCACGCATTAGATCTAAATGTCTGTAATGCTATCTAGTACCACATGGATATTTTAATCACATTCTAATCAGTCTATGACCTATGCAAGTTGCACGAAATCATGCAGCTATAGCGATAGAATGTGGAAGAATATATTATGACAAAAATAGCTAGCAACATGTTGTATCTCTTTGAAATAGGGAGTGTTTTTGTGGACATCCTTGATATTTCCAGTTAATTCCTTCCTCCACTCCTTTTCCAACTCCCAGACCTGCCCTCTTCCCTTCCTTCCCCACCTCTATCTCAAACACTCAGAATGGCTGCTTTCATATCTTTCAAACGTTTAACATTTAAACTATGGGTGTAGTAAGCTTCCCAGGAAGTGGGCACAAACAGAGAAACAAATCAATACAATTACTAACAAACAAAAGTTTGGAAGCAAATGTACATGTTGCACTGAAAATTCCTATTTATATTTCTACCATAGTGTCTATTTATTTACTTATTTGTTTGTGTATTTATTTATTTATTGGTTTGCTTATTGATTGATTGAATGATTGATTAGTTAATTAATCTATTTATTTAGTTATCCATATGTCGATCTATATATCTGAATGTAAATGTATTTATGTTTTATCCGTTTATCTCTTCGTGTATTTCTTTATTTATTATCATGTATTTTTTTATTTATTTGTTTATCCCCGCTTTTTCATCTTCCCTTCTCCCTCCCGCTCTCCTACCACACATTCCCTCTCCCCCCCCCCCCCACCCCACCCCTCCATGAGCCAGTGCGGCACAGTCACAGTAGTGGAGTAGTCAATAGCTTTACCTAACCCCATACAGACAATGCCTAGCCCATTCTGGCGATGGTTAGTCTGTGGCGAGGAGTCCACGCTAAGCGAACATGACATGACATGACATGCCCGACTTTCCACAAGTAGGTGCCTGGGGCATTGTACAATAACACAACAGGCCGTCTGATGTCATTGCCCTGCCAGCCAGGGTGCTAAAACACAAATACTGACACACACATGCACACACACACACAGACATACGTCCCTCTATACGCATACATACACATATACACGTGTGACATGACGCAGCTGATGAGGTTAATCTCGTACTTGTTGCTGCCGTGCCAGGGAAAAAAAAAACCAAATAGGACAAACAAACAGACGGACAAACAAACAAATATACGTAGAGACAAACAAAAACTTTGCGTGACTGACGGTGTCAAGAACTATTATTTTGACTTAACAATGACAACAACAACAACAACCATAGTAGCAGCGCTGGTAAGCACAGCAGCAATGGCAGTTACAGCAAAATAATCAGGAAGGTAGCAACTGGTATTTGGATAAGCGTGTCACCAAATAAGCATGTTTTATCAAAAGGATATAGAGAATCTGATGTGTATGTAGAGAGAACTCCATCCATCCATCCATCCATCCATCCATTCATCCACACATCCATCCATTCATCCATCCATCCATTCACTCATCCATTCAGCAATCCATCCATCCACCTATCCATCTATACATCCATCCATCCATGTATCCATCCATCCATCTATTCATCCACCCACCTATTGATGTGGGGATGTGCAAGAAAGGGGGAGGGGAGAGTATTTTATTCTTTTCATAAATCGGAACAAATACGATAACACAGCGAAACATCACCAACACTCATACCATCACCAACACTGATACCATCACCAACACTGATACCATCACCAACACTTATATCGTCACCAACACTCATACCATCATCAGCACTCATACCATCACCAACACTCATACCATCACCAACACTCATACCATCACCAACACTCAGATCATCACCAGCATCATAACATCGAGAATCCTCATACCATCACCAACACTCATACCATCACCAACACTCATAACGTCGAGAACACCCATACCATCACCAACACTCATACCATCACCAACCTTAATGCCATCACCAACACTAATGCCATCACCAACACTCATACCATCACCTACACTCATACCATCACCAACACTCATACCATCACTAACACTCATACCATCACCAATACTCATGCGATTACCAACACTTGTAACATCACTAACACTCATACCATCACCAATACCCGTACTATCACCAATACTGATACCATCACCAACACTCATAACATCACTAACACTCATACGATCACCAATACTCATGCCATCACCAATACTCTTACCATCATCAATACCCATACCATCACCAATACTCAAACAATCACCAATACTCATACCATCACCAATACTCATACCATCACCAATACTAATACGATCACCAATACCCATACCATCACCAATACTCGTACCATCACCAATACTCATATCATCACCAATACCCATACCATCACCAACACTCATACCATTACCAACACTCATAACATCACAAACACTCATAACATCACAAACACTCATAACATCACCAATACTCATACCATCACCAATACTCATACCATCACCAACACTCATACTCATACACAATGTCATATCCAGAGGAGATGTGCTGTCTTTGTTTGGTAACAACAGTGACAATCCTATCCAATATGGCGGCTGCTCGGGGCACGATGTATGATGTCACCTTACCCGATTTGTAGTGTAACATTGCATTGGTTGTCCGTGGTTGATCATATTGGATCAACTCTCTTCCCCCCCCCCCCCCCACCTCCCTCCCTCCCCCACCTTTATCTTCCATTGCCCTCTCTTTGCCTCCCTTATTCCCACTTTTTGACCAACGCGGTCGAGAATTATAGCAAGGCCACCTCTTATTCTTTGCAACACTGTTAATAATTCAATCTAAGTGAAATCGTTATTGATTATTGTATATGTATATTGCTGGAATGTTCGAGAGTTAGACAGAAAAATAATATAGTTTCCTTACTCTCGAAGAATACTTTATTTAGTGCCCAATTAAGTGCCAAAATTAGCATACTCACACTAACACACACTCCATACACAAACAAAAGATTGTTTTCATGGGGTGTTTTTGTGTGTTTTTTTTTTCTTTCCTCAAAATTATCTTTACTGAAACAGTTCAACTTTATCAGTCTATCATAAAGGCAGTCTTTTTATATTTTTTGTTTTTTGTTTTGTTTTATTTTGTTTTGTTTTTATGAACACCATTGAACAGTATAACTGGACCCATATACGTACGATCAGGCTGATGTCGCCATGTAATAATAATAAAAATAGAGAGCGAGCATTTGCACAAGGCTTATTCTCGTACAGTGTACAAGTTCTTAGCGCTTTGCTATCCATAATTACCCGAATAGACCCAATGGAGACACTCAGTACGTTCTCATGTTTTGGGGAAACATGCAAGGCGGTTGCCTATTAAGCGCTCAGAACCTTATCAATTAATCTAGACACAACACATACCATTTGCTGTCCATAGTCGGATGCCCGTTTTAACCTGTGCCGAGTCGGGAAGTTGTAAGTTGTCTTTCCCAGTCAGAACAAAATGTTGGGTCTTGTCAGGATTCGAAGTCAGAAGCCAAATTCTTGAAAGGACTAAACAAAACAAACCAACAAACAAAAATTCTTTTGTCTCGAGAGCTTACATAATATGTGAGTGATTAGTCGTTTTCTTAATCCTCTGCAGCTCAGTGTTTCAAATCGGATGCATTATCACCGGATACAGGTGAAAACTACAGGAAAACTACAGGATACAGGAAAACTAATGCATAAATATTCAGTAATCAGGGTCTTTTTTCTTGAAAAACGATTCTTTCATTAATTGTCATGAACTATTTAAAATAGTTCATTACCTACATACATTTTTAAGAACATCATCGTCTCCGAGAGGAATATTACTTAGGCCACACAGGGTTAAACCTAGAGCGCTGCGCTTATTCTTTACTAAAGTGAAGCGGTTGGACGGGACAGGGGTATTTGATATGAGTAAGCAACTTTCTCTCTCTTTCTCTCTCTTTCTCCCTCTCCCTTTCTTTCTCCCCCTCTCTCCCTCTCTCTCTCTCACTCACTCACTCACTCTCTTTTGTATTATTTAAATTTACAGCCGTTACAGCCAACAACAAGACTGCGTTATTATCGACGTGCACGAAACTAGTTTCTCTTGAAATTCCGCGTCTTGTGTCGTAATTAAACGATTTTGGAGCACTTCGTTCTTTCCGGAAAAAAAAAAAAAAACAGACACGGAAGTTAAGCCCCTTTTGTTTTTTTGTTTTCGTTTTTGTTTTTGTTTGTTCAGGTTTCGGCAGATAAGATCCCGCATAAATAGACTCCAGCACAGGTCATGTCGATGTCATACAATACATGTGTTTATTTTGTCATCGTCGAAAAAGAAGCGTTTTAAATTGCTGTCTCAGATTTTTAACGACAAGCACATTTGATTTATTTGTTGTTTTCTGAATGAAGCGCCATTTATGAATTTAAATTTTCTGAAAGAGTTTGAGAGGATGTAGGTGGGTGTGGCAAGAGGATAATACAGGTAGAAGGGTTGATCGTATTACTTATTATCTTTGAGCATCACCATTTTCATCGTCGTCATCAATCATCGGTTTCATATCATGGTAGAGTGATAAAGTTAAACTGTTTGAAACTGAAAGCATTCTTTGGGGAAGAAAACACGCATATACTCATGCACGCACGCACACAGACACACGCACGCACACACGCGCACGCGCACACACACAGAAAAGAACTCCTCTATATAGTCCGTCATCGTTTTCATGGTATCGGTTACGGATTCATACTATGTAGTATATACGCCTGGGTTACAGACTTACACCATGTAATATTATATATACGCCTGGGTTACAGACTTATACTATGTAATACTTATTTGTCTAGCTTACGGATTTGTACCATGTAATACTATATTATGCGCCTACATACATATACTGTATATACTTGAGTTACGGACTTATACCTTGTAATACTATGTACGTCTAATTTAGGTTTCATACCATGTACCTGAATACGCCTTATGTTACGGACTTATTATATGCACCATGTAATACTACGTACGCCTTACGTTACGGACTCTACAATGTATGTATACTAGCCTAGGTTACGGACTTATACCATGTGAAACTATACGTCTGTACGGACTTATACCATGTAACACTATATACGTCTTTAATCCATGTCTTTGTAATACTATGTACGTCTAGGTTACCGATTCATACCATGTAATACTTTGTACACCTTAGGTTACGGATTCATACCATTACCATGTACTATTGTGTGCGCTGGCGAGTTACGAATTCGTACCATGTAATTGTACGTCTAACTTACGAACATAGACCCCCATTCAACCCGATTTAATATAATGGGCTTGTTCTGAATCAACCAACTTTCACGTGGTGCTAAGAACGTTCCGTCTGTATTAAGTAACACTGTGTGAGTTGTCCTATGAAGCAATGTACTTGGCTTCTGTGTTGACATTGTGAGAGACATTCGATTACGTTCCTGTAGGCCTATCAGCCGCCTGTGAACGGTTATCTCGTGAGGTAGACACTAGGCTGTGAACAGTGAGATATATGTCGAGTTCAATCACAGAACCGAGGGATCATTACTCACGTATACCAGTGTGTGTACATGCTTTGTAATAGATTTGTTCCGACCAAGCGAAAGGCTGGAAATCCCTGCGCTTATTTTTAGCAAGGGGTAGAAACACTCCAACCTGTTCGCAAGTTTGCCTCACTTTTCGGTTTGACCCTGTTACGGTGGGTAAGAAATGTATGATTAAAACTCTTCGCTGTGATATCCTCCAAATAATAACAATTGTGAGAAATGTTCATGATTTAATGATGTAGAAAAACGCTTAACGTAATTCCAGCGTCGGTTTTTCCCCGAAATCATGCGTTCTACTATTGTTGAGGGATATCGTGATGGAGCGTAACACACGTAAGTGTTTTATTTTTATCAAGGGGTACAACCACTCCGCCGGGGATTTCCAAGTCTGTGCTTTGTCGAATATGAACTATTGTATGCGTATGGCAAGGCAGTTTTGTTGACCAATGATGAGCATTCAGACATGCTCATCCTATTATTAACAAATCCATGTGTAAACCATGAGCTGTCGGTCATGATTGTGACCGACGTCGATATATCTCACCGATATATAACATTGATCATTGTTGAACAGTTAATCATTACAATAAAAACAACAACAACAGCAACAACAACAACAATTTGAAAGAAGGGAAGAGAAATGTGGAATTTTTTTAAAAAAAACAGTCAGGACAGAAAGATATATATATATATCATATGTATATATATATATTTTTTTTTGTAACATCATCAGTCAGAATGTTATAGAATTTAAACGGATGAATGTAGGCAATCACACATTGTTTATGTGTATGTATGTATGCATGTATATCCCTGTAATCCGAGTACTGTATGTGTACATGTAGGTATTACGTATATATGTTTGGTTAGAAAAAGTAGCATATGTGTGCTTGTATTGTATTCTTCACATTTTTTGTTTGCACTTTACTGTATTGGTCGAGATGTATCTCCTTATGGATATAAATAAAGTATTCGTATTCGTAACTTTTTCTTGCATTTTAACTGAAGAGACCCGATTAGTTTTGGGCCATTGTTTGCCTATTCCAGTTCAACAGCCACCGGGGCTACGCCCCTGGTCACGTGGTCACGAGTCCACTGTGATATTAAAATTTCATCTCATAACCTGTGACCTGTCTGTCTTGCTTGTCCATACATTGTAAGAGAACCCATTATGTCGACACTGTTAGTTTCATGTTAGAGAAGCCCAGCAGTTGTAACACTAGGCTTCATCCAAAATCGAATGGTAGGAATAAAAAAAAAAAAAAAAAAGGCGCACATACCAAGCGTACTGAAATAAAAATTGCAATGTAACAAACAAACAAAAAAGTAACAAAAAAAAAAAAAAAAAAGATAAAGTGAGAGATGTGATATCGAGCGTGGAGATGAAAAGTAATAAACTATGACTATTTTTAAAATTGCACATAGATATATTGTATTATATGTAGGCCTATATTATATATTAGGCCTATTGAAGTAGTGCATCCTGTCGGATTTGCAAGGTAAGTCTCTTCCTGCTCACTCCGTCATCGTCCCAGGAGAAAAAAAAAAAAAAGAAAGAAAATACATATAAAAATGCGCTCGAAGTCTAGTTCCGGCTACGGAAGCTTTACAACCTCCTGTCTCAGCTGTACAAAAACGTCATCAGTGCGATACCAGAAAACATAGGGAATGCCACCAAAAAGTTCAGCCTTCTCAAAAATTGAATCCGATCATTTAGTATTGTCTGCATTTCTGCCCCTCCCTTTATTTATGATTGTGGTCATTGCTGTGGTTGTGGGTGTGGTGGTAAAGATATCGTCCCTGCAGAATTCTAAACGGCTAATTCAATTCCTGTACATTTTACAGGGAAAAACAAGATTGTTATGTCCCTTTTGGGAATTGATAGTGATATTAAGAAATGTTTCCTGTTATACATTCAGAGCTCATTTTATCAGTGATTGGGATTACTCACACGAATTATGGAGTTAACTGCTCAGACACTAAACTTCTGATGCTGTTACTAGCTTACTCTGGAACGGAGACGCGCGAGAAGGCCACTTCTCGAGTTGCTCTCAGAAGGATCTATGCGACAAAACAAAGCCGCAGGCCATTCTGAGCTTTTTACGCCAAGTTGGTCTGTACGGCAAATTGTAACATCATAACCATATAACTTGATAGACATGCGGTGATCCCCCGGGACGCCGCATATTATTATGTACATCCGTCTTTTTAGCTTGCACTACAATATTTGATTATCCAGATTTATATACTTTTTTTTTATATACCTTTCATAACTTGTATTCCGCATCGTTATTACAGCGTTATATTTTATATTATTATATCTATTTTGACCAGTTTTCTGAAGTGTGAACGCACTCACCGTGTTAGGCATAGTAAAGCCGTAATCGTGCTGACGTACCGTTAAATTCCAACCACCCAATCCAAATTTTCAACATCAAAACGGCTGTCAGTGAAACAGTGCAGTGATCGGTGCCCTACTCAACTACTATCCATCAGACGATAGCCGACAGCTCCACTAGTTTGGGTCAATCAGCCTTTTTTTTTTTTCCAGCCAGCTAAGTTACTTCCCTTTGCCAGTTACAAAAGATGCAGGACAAGCGTTGTAAAGAGGGGAAAACAATCACTTTAATTGCTGTTTTTTTTTTTAATCAAGTGCGGCAAAAAGTTGTTTTACAAAACTGTGAGGATAACAACACATTTTCTTCATTATTTTCTGCTTTTCAAGTTTTTATGTTTTTAATAACAAAAAATGATTTTTTTTTTCATTTTTGACCATATCATCTTATACCTCTTTTCTTGGCAAAGGGAAGTAATTTGGCTCTCGGTCAGAGTGGCACATTTTCTGAATGCTCTGCTCGGTTACCTCCAATTGTAACTACTGTACTCTGTTGATCAGTCAGCTTTGTCTGAACGTTATTGATATTTGATAGGATATGTTACCGGATATCCGGATATTACTCAAACGTTAGGGGGGGGGGGGGCAATACACACACACACACATGCACACATCTCATTTCCGAGTGAGCTGTTTAGAATCCTGTAACGACGACATTCTCGGTTTTTCACAATGTCGACGGGAAATTGGGTGTGGTCTCGATGTCTTAATCTATTTTGAAGGAAAAGAAAACAACAACAAAACAACTAATGCAGGATAAAAACTGTGAAAGGAATAGCTGAGAAGCGTCAGCTTCGAGAAACATCCGCAGTCGATGGATATGGTCAGAGAATCCGGTTTCGTGACTGTTTCCATATTTTAACACTCAAGGAGTTAACATAGGCAAAATTTAGAAGATGTCCTCACGGAAGTAGAATTGTTGGCAAGATGACAGAGTTCAGCGAGTCCGATCTTTAAAAAAGAAAGAAAGAAAAAGAAGAAGAAGAAGGAAGAAATATTTGTAGATACCTATTTGTGAATACGTGGTCAATGTGACCGACCAAGCAGTGAGAAAAAAAAAAATAAAACAACACAAAAACGTGTTGCTGTTGTTGTTGTTATTGTTGTTGTTGTTGTTTACACTTTGAATTAAAATGCTGACCATGATACATTCTACATTTGGCGATTGAGTGCTAGGCGCAGTTTGATTTATTTCACTCTATATTACTGCAAAAATATAATATATTATTATTAATGGCGCATCTACCATCCATCTTATCTAAACACTACGTGGTCATATTTTAGAATGCTGGAACTTTTTCTGTGCAGTTGGGTGTATGTGCAAGATGATATGCAAGTGAATGTATGGTTAATATTCAATTTTTACGATTTATTCAGTTTACATAATTTTGAACTCAGCTCGTTTTACACTTACAAAAAAAAAAAAAAAAATTCTACTCTTGTGGAAAAATAAAGTTCTTATTTTATATCTGAGTTGAGGTTAGTTAACAATTTTTTTACCGTACCGTTGTGCCTTTGTAACATCTTTTCATGGAATCGGAATCGTTACTTCACTGCTTCCCTTCAGCTTTGCCACTTTGGTGTGACGTTGTGCGGGTCTTCACCACAGTCTTTTCTGTGATTTATTTTACAGCCGTTGGCCCGTTGAGCTCTGGATTTCATTTACAGTTATTCGTTTTTGATTTTGAAGTAACAGTTTTTGTTCACATTTTTAGCGCAAACATGAACGCTGACAGCTGGAGTAATTGTAGGACAGACGGACGGGCGGACTGACTGATGGGCGGACGGATGAAATGATAGACAGACAAACAGATAGGCAGGCACACAAACAGATAAACAGACAGACAGTCTCGGTTCATAACGTACATCTAAATCCATGTACCTCAGTCAACAACAATTTTGTTCCTGAACTAGTACATTTTTTCTCACTTTTTATCACTAGCCCTGCCAAGATCTCAGAAAGAAATAATTGGTAAAATACACATTTATGCAGGCATACATAAATATAAATATCTGTTAATATTGTCTTTAATGTTCTCCGTTTTCAAGGTGAACTATTGGAATCCCCTATGCCCACCGTGTTTTTAAAAGTCCAGAGGCGAAGATCGGCATTGAACAGATTAAGCGTAGTAAGATCGAGATGAGGGAAGTTTATTTTTTACCTCTGAAGACATAGACTTTAGTCTGAATATTTCGGCAATAAAAGAGTTAGCTGAAACCGAAACAAACGAAGTTTATTTTTCACCGTTCACAGTTGTCATTGAAAGAATTAAATGCCCCCCTCCCCCTCAAGAAAACAAACAGAAAAACAGTTATTTTCAATTTGCTCACTTCCTGGTTCACTGAACACCCCCCCCCCACACACACACACACACCCCATTAACCCCTCCCCCTACCCCCTAGATCAAAACAACAAAAGAAGAGAGAGAAAGTTAACAACAGGAAGAAACTGAAACAAAGAGCTGAGTTTTATGGACTTTTTAATATTTGTCCAGCCACCACTATCGTGTGAATTTAACAGTGGGCGCCTCTACAACATCAGCTAGGAGGCTGCTAGTTATTGACCCATAGGACAGAGGAAGGGGAAGAACCCTTTCCAAGGAGGGGGAGAGGGGGAGGGGAGGGGTGATTGTGATCTCAGAGGGAGGAGAGCTTAACCGTCGCCATGCACTATTCGAGTGCAGTATTGTGTTTGTCACAGTCTTCACTTATAAAAACTAGTTGGCAACATTGATGACAGTGACACTTTTTTTTTTTTTGATGCTCCTGTCCGTGGAAGGCGGACGAAAACAATTAAAGTGAAACAATAAAGGCTTCGAGCCCACATCTTTACATTTTGGCCACCCATTTTATGTTGACCCTCAGGGCATCTGGATGGGTGACTGTATAAAGACTCACAAAGTGCTAACAACCTTTGCCACGGCCCGACATGGTTACAATAACGGCTGAAATAATCTTATCTACCAAAGGAAGGCCTTCAAAAACTTGACCTTGACTTGACAAACCCCAATCATTCAGGGAAGGGGGAAAAAAGAGGAGGGGGGGGGGGGGGTTTTTTTTTTTTTCC
>JBCEWB010055465.1:0-13952 GCA_039654565.1 Peronia peronii
CTATCTATCTATCTATCTATCTATCTATCTATCTATCTATCTATCTATCTATCTATCTATCTATCTATCTATCAGTTAGTCTGACTTTTAATCCGTTTGTCTGTCTCTTTGTCTGTCCTCCTAAATTTCTCTCTCACACACATACCAGTATCACGCACCTGCCTGATACCGCTCACTCCATCTGAATAATCAGTGAGATATTTGATTCCGATATGTAACCTAACGCCTCACAGCCACAAGTAAGAACGGAAAGGTACCCCGGACTGCTGCACTCTAGACATGGCACTAAACACTCGGAGATTAAAACTTTTATTTCCTCCAATCCGTCTCTCTCTTTCTCGCGCGCACTCTCTCTCTCTCTCTCTCTCTCGCTTTCTCTCTCTTGTTATCCTGGCCCCAGCTCGAGAAAAATAAACTCATTCTTTTCCGATTTTTCCCCATGTGATGCGCCTTTACATTGTAAAATAATGTAAATAGTACACGAAATAAAAAATTATTCTTCGTTCTTGATTTTGGTTCTTTTATTTTTTTACCAAGCTGGCATTACCTTCATAGAGAAAACTTGATTTTATTTTGTTGTATCCTGGAAATGTTATCACATCTGACTTTAGACTTCTAAGCAAGGATGACCTTTTTTTTCCTAGCTTCAGTTTTGGTCTGGGTTTACAATAAATAGCACCATCGCTTTGCTCCTTTTCATTTCCCCATTTCGTTTGAAAGCTCTCTCCCTCTCTCTCTCTCTCTGTATTTATTTCTCTCTCTCTCTCTCTCTCTCTCTGTGCGTGTCTGTGTAAATGTGAGTGCTTCTCTCTTCTTTTATTCTTTATATTATCTAACGTCAGACGAGAGAAGTAATACAGTTCGCTTCTATATCTTAATTTTATTCTTTAAAGAAACTTTTCCTTACTTCATATTTAATGGGACATAAAAAAGTAAAAATAAAAAATAATAATAAAAAAAAAAAATTAAAAAAAAAAAAGACGAAGACAAGTGCTAACTCTTTCTCAACTTCTCGGTTTTCTTGTTTCCATAATGCTCCTGCTGTTGAAAGTAAACAATCCGTTATCTTCCTTTAGTTCTTTCACTGCCAGCATCTTTCTGTATTCCCTTGGTTGTATCTTGTTCAAGTAAAGCCAGTGACTTTTGTCAGTTGTTGACAGCCGTACAGGACTTTCCCTTTTTTGCAGCTACAAGATTTATGAATCTGAAACGATTTCTCAAAGGCAAAATGGTCTCTTCTGGCAGGTGAAGAGTTAATATTTCATGAAGAAATTGCACTTTTGTTTCTACAGTGAACTTGACAGAAATTAACTTTTAAAAAAAGATCTCCTTGAATTGAACACTACAATAAAATAGTGCCAGGGGAAACGTGGACTCCCTGGTTTCTAAGTAAAATAACACACTCTTTATAAGTAGTGTCCTGATTAATCAAACAGCTTTCATTTCTTCAGTAATGCCATACCTTAATGCGTACAATCGTGTTGGTGCGCCCTGAAATCCCAATCACCTGACTGCATGAAAGAACCTTAACACCCTGATTTGAAATATCGATTTCAACCGAATTTTATTTATTTGAACATATAGACCCATGTAGCTCCTGATAAATCTGTCCATTAGAAAGTCGTTCAACTTTTTTTCCTTGGTTAAAAAAAAATGTTGTATAATGGGAAGTGTGCGTAAACACACAGTGAATAAAAACTATATAGTTGTCATCATATATTGTTTCTCATTTCATCTGTCATTTTATGAAAACACTTTTTATTCCATTCACTGAACAAATATTTAGAAAAGACAGTTAAACGAGAAATGATATGTTAACAGACTTCCTTGGCACAGTTTTCCGAAGACATTTTGTTTCATACGTAAACCTTTTTCTAAATCCAGCAAGCCGCATGTTGGAGATGTGGTGGGGAAACTGACATTATGTTTCACGTAAAAGGAAATGAATTAGAAAACCCTGTAAAATCTGAAAAATATCCGTCCACCAAAAGCAAAGTTTTCTATGAAAAAAATTAACTTTACCGTGGGGACAAGATCTATAATTTGGCTAGGGCTGGGTATCTCTTTATTTACAGAAATCTTGACAGCCAGGGCATTGAACAGGATAAGAAATTTGATATAAATGCCTCGTTAGAAAGACTGGTGTTTATTTCAAACCAATTCATTTAAGGTAATGACAACGGAACAATAACTATGACTCTGCAAAGAATGCAAGGCGATCATAATCAGATAAGTCACTTCCCACTGATAGGTCCATTACAGGGTTGCAAAACAGATAGCAAACTGATTTCTGTTCCCGCTGTTACTTGAAATGTGTAAGAAAAAAAAGGTGAGAGAAACCGATGTCTCATCACATGCTGAAGTTTTTACAAGTTACGGTTTATTATGTTTCAAATGACAGAAAAGAAAATGATTCTTTCCTTTCTTTACAATGATTGTTTTGTGCTTCTTTCACCAGGAAAAAGGACGGAATTTGGATGACGCTTAAAATGGCTAATTATAGTATGGTACTCTTTGGACTAATTTGATAATTGTCAGTGTATCTCTACCCCTTTAACGGCTTGGTAAACATGATGTAAATTATACAACTGTCATAAAACAGTTACACGACAAAATCTGTGAAAAATCGACGGGGAAGTTTCCTATTATATCCAATTTAATTCATAGATAAGGAAGATCAACTACCTTGGTTCAGCCTAAAGTATACAAATAATAGCATAGCTGAAAGTTGTTGGTGTCACAAGCAAAATATTAAAATTGTTCCAGCTTATAAAGATTTCCCCGTAGCAAAATTAACAGCGGACAAAATCTTCGACCACTCTTTTAACTAATATATCGACAGATGTCACTGAGTACTCATCTTCGTCGGTGAGAGGAATAATGATATGTTTGCGGAATAAGTAATTCTTAATTGGGTGGATCGCGAACTTCCTTGAAAAGCTTCTCCTTTGCATTGACTGTTTCTACAGAAATATCTGTTTTGATTTTGCATTCTTTATCCATTAGGAGTAATAATTTCACATACTTCCAGTTTTGTTTGTCAAATGTCAGAGTACTCTGTAATCTGAGTGTAACAGATCTGAAATTAGATGATTTCCTACTTTTATTGTTGTTGCACAAAAGAAACTTTACACGGGTTGACAATGGAGAGAAATTGAACATTATGGAAACTGCAGAATATCCAGATTTTAACGATAAACAGTAGCCAAATTGTTTGGGAATTGCCAAAACAAGCAATTTGACAGTGAAATTTCGTAATGTTAGCTTGGTTTTCCTATCAATGTCAACTGCATCGTAATGTAATTGTAAGACGATGTTTTTTTCCAAGATAATAACACGTGTGGATCAAATATTCCCTATCAATTTCTTTCTCTACTATCATGATAGAGTTGATTGTTAATACCTACCTGTCAAGGTGAGACAATTGAACCCGCGGATCATGTAATGATCCCCTTGTCTGAAACATTTACGCAAAATAGGGGATGTAACACGCTCTTACCACCTTATAGAATGAAAAGAAGACACAACAAATGTAAATAACATAAAATGAGAAAATCTCACTGATATTCATGATGTTCTATGCCAATGTTTTTTCTAAATTTCTAAATTCAAATTATACTCAACAGGCAAAATGGTAGAAAAATACGGCAGGCTCTGCTCTGAAATCAACAACCTACATAGGAAAATCGCAAACACAACCATACCAATTTTGGAATCTCGAGTCAGAGACCAAACATTTGCGATTAAAATTTCTGCTCTTCGCTCAACAGATTCAATTTTAAAGAACGAGAAAAACGTAATTATGATTACAAAGTTTTAGGTGCGATTTCCGTGTGGTGTCAGATGTGGAGCAATTTATTATTGCATCTTCATAGGTTTGTGTATTGTTGATAGTACACAGACACTCTCGAAAATCGGACATCAGGAAGATGGAAGTCATGCTCTCACCAGCACCGCAAATGTTTTAGGGGTGACACTGACCTCATCTGGAAATCTTACTACTCAGGGATGTTTGAAACAGTTGTTGGATGATAAAACTACCGACTTGTTGATGATAGTCCTCTATTGCGTCATCAGTGCCTTTCTCGTTGTTTGTGGAATTGTTACCAACATTATCAATATCATTGTATTTACAAAACAAGGGTTGGGAGATTCTATAAGTATCAGCCTGTTTGGTTTGGCTGTCTCTGACTTGGCAAGTTTGATCTCTTCTGTATGGATAATCATCGGCTTCAGTCCACCTATGCAATACGCTGATCTTCCTTTCATACCTGATGATCTCATATACTTAACTGCCTGGCCTCGTAACATCTTCACCCATACCACTGGTTGGATCACAGCTTTCATCACATTTGAGAGATGTCTCTGTATTGCTATGCCACTCAAGGTCAAGATGATCATCACGCCCAACATAACACGAATCATCATTTTTATGATATTTATCTTAATGACTGGCTCAGTCATGCCCGTATATTACACCAGCCGTCTGACATGGCTGTTTTCAGTCCAAAGAAACAGAACTGTTTTGGGCCTGACTTTCACAGAAGATCGCGAACAAGTGGATAGCATTGCTTTTCTTGTTTCCTATACCGGTCTCCCTATGCTGTCATTCATCATTGTGGTCATCTGTTCCATTATTTTAGCAGTTAAACTGAAAGATAAAGCTACATGGCGGAAACAGGCAGTGAAAACAGCTGAAAGTGTTTCAAACGAAGACACAAAAATCACCAGGATGGTTGGTTTTATCTCCACCATTTTCATCATTTGTTTCACACCAAATCTGTTGTTATTTTTTGCCATGGCATATGAACCTGAATTTAATCTCCAGGGTGTGTATAGAAAGACTGTTAAAGTTGTTGCTGTATTCCTCTTTGCTTTTGAGTCTTTCAATTCCTGTATTAACATTGTCTTGTATATCAATATGAGTTCCAGATTTAGACTTACACTCAATGAAGTAATTCATTTTCCCTTAAGAAAAACAGAATGTAAGGAAGACATGTAATTGTCAATTCTTTTTCACTGGTCTTGAAATTTCCCACGTGTTTAAACTCAACTTTTTTTTATTATAAACGATTGCATTTTTAGTTTCGGAATATCCCGACCGAAAGATAACACACACAAGAGGACCCTGTGGACATTTTTCGCTGGCCTTTAATAGCACAACTTGTTCCACAAGTTTATGTCCGTTTGGACACCTACAGTATTTTATGGTTCTCGATCTATCCACAACAATGTGTGAACGTTCAGAATGCAATATCAGACACCATAATTAACATCTACCGGACAATGCTGTATCTGCTCAAGACTTTTACACGGAGGCTCCCTATGAGATCAAGTAAATCCTAACAAACCAGTTCACACAGGATAGTGTTTAACAAAGAATATGCACTATAAAAGATCAACCACTTATAATTTTTGCTTATTTCCAACATCATGCATTTAACAAGTCTCACTGAATTGAGTAGACTCTCTTGTTCACTGGTAGGGAACTGCTTTATATTCTTGCTACCAAATACTTGAAAATACTAATTTAAAAAACATGCTGTCAAATAAATGATAAGTAAAAAAAATTGTTTTCAATTCACCCTATTTTATCTTTTGTTAAAATAATTTAGTGCTATTCCTGACTGTTGTTGTCGTTATCTTTAATGATGATGCTGACGTTAGCAATAATAGTGGTGCTGATTTCGTTGATGTTGTGGTAAAGCTGATGGAGGTAGTCAGTTTAATTGTTTTTACGAAAATCCTAGCCTGAACATATGAACGAATTAGTGATGAACGCCATGTGAACTCTGGAGTTTATTGGCACCTCTGCAGGAGAATTCCGACTGAAATTCTAACTGTAGGTGCAAAGTGTAGAAACATCAATTGAAATGTCTGTCCCTAAAAAAAAAAAAAGCGAATAGAACACAAAACTAAATTACTATTGTTAAATACTAACATGAATGCGAACCCACTCCAATCTCCGACCGCAAAGACATTTTCTTTGAAGGCCAAGTCGGGATCATTAAAAATACTTGAAAGAAGAAAAAACAAACGAACAAACAACTAAAATAAACCTATGACCTCTATATCGATATCCCCACTCCTCTAAATAAATGGAGAACTTATACATTGCATATAGCAATACAGACATTTGTACACCTGTTGAAGTCAGCCATATTTCAATCCTCCTCCGCTTCCTCCCCCCCCCCTCCCCCCTTCCGCCCCAACCCTCTAGATCTCCAGCCGAACTACTTATTCTCTATTAGGCCCGTCTATGACATTGACTGATACCCCACTTCCACTACATATTACGTTAAAGATCTGGAAAGCGATCAACATCTCCTATTTACTCCTTTCCACACAAAGTGCACACTTTCTTGAAAGTGATGGATTCTAACTAGACTTTTTCCCATGACTATAATGACGCACTTACTCCTCTCCTCTTATTGATTTTTCTTCCATATATATCCTCCTCTTACACTCACTGACTCCTTTTACACATATTGACTCATCTTTATGTCTCCTGCTCATAAGCAGAGTGCATTTCTTTAAAAAAAATGACTGGCTCCACACATTGTGCTTTGTCTTGAAACTGAATGATATTACTGTTACTTATTCCAGTAACAACCATTACCTCTTCCCCTTCTCAAGCATAACATATTAACAGATTTTACTGACTCTTAAGACTCCGGTCCTCCCCGTCCCCACACATGCTTCGGCACTCTTTGCATCTAATCGACCCCTAGCCTGCACCGCACACATATTATGTGGAACACCTTTCTAACTCCTCCTTATCCTTTCTTTACGGCAACTAGTTCCGATTGTCATACCTTGGTAAAAACTCACAGTCACCGGCAGCCGTGTAAGAGGAAAACAAAGGAACAGTTGAGATGACAACACTTGTGAATATCGATCATTCAAGTAGTAACTTACGAGTCCACCTGTTAGCTAAGACCCCACTAGGTCTGTACTACAGGGAACGCTGAGGTTGCTACTGTATAAATTCATTCACATCATCATTTTTCATGGATCATGTCCATGGATCATTCAAGTAGGAACACTGAGTCCATTATGTTAGCTAAGACCTGATTAGGTCCGTACTGCAGGTGAACTCAGAGGTATAAATTCATTCACATCATCATTTTCCATCTATCACGCCCATCGAACATTCAAGTAGGAACACTGAGTCCATTATGTTAGCTAAGATCTGAATAGGTCCGTTCTGCCGGAAACTCTGGAGTTGTCTACATTAAAAACACATTTGTATCATAATTTTCCGTGTACCAAGCCAATTGGTCATTCAGAAGCTCATTATCATTGAAGATGTGAAACATTATTAGTATTAATGAGCATGCTGTGATCAGAATTACTAAATGCTTTCGCACGTGACAGTCTGAACCCGAAAAACAACAACAACAATAACAACAACAACAACAACAATAACAACAAAAATAAAAGAAAAAACAACAACAACAACAACAACAAAAAAACACTCGTGAAAGAACAATAATAAGATTTGCTGATTCTCAAAAAGCTGGGGAAGACACAGATGATTGGAGGATCGAGATAACCATCAGTAAGGAGGTTGAAAGACGTAAAATAAACGAGAAATAAATGAGAAATAAACGAGGTGATTGGGTGAGGCTAGTGGTCTCATCTTCAAAGTAGACATCTTTTACGACATCGGCAGAAAACAAAGGATATATAACAGGAAATAACCCTTCCCTCCCATATACTACTAATCATCTTGTATCCAGCAAACTTCTATTGCTCCTCCTCCACACAGCTTTTATTCTCACTTGTTTTACATTGCGTGTTTCAACAGAGACATGTTTGAGTCCTTTATGTGACATGACATGTCGTAGAAATAAGTTACGAACGGCAAAGTACCAATAACCTTAGCACGCCTGGCATGGAACAAACAATCACTGTGATTATAATTAAACTTTCATCTCCTACATCCAAGCTCATTCTTTTTCTTTTCGTTCTTTACTAGGATTCCTGGACAATAACTTATCTTTCCTCTTCAATTTTAGTTTCCACATTTGCCATGCCTTTACATCTTGGGGAGGAAAAGTGATCTCCATTTTCTGATATTCTACGTTTTAGCTTTCGTCTTCATTTGTCTTTAGAGCTCAAGAGAGACCCCTGTTTTCTTTCCTAGCTAATTATTTTCGGCCAGATTTTAGACATTACACAGACGAAATATTTTCCTTCCCTTGCTTTTACTTCAGCTCTCTTTTTCATTTTCTTTGTTTTTTTGGCAAGACACCAATTTAGTGTCGGGTAAGGATAGTGTTATCGGTCTGTAAACGAAAAAAAAATATATATATAGACGTCACACAGAGAAGAAAAGAATGACATACGGATTTTTTTTTCCTTATAAAGTTGTTCTTTAATCTACCTATGAGTTCACTTTATATATATTATACAAATATAACAATGGAAAAAATAACGAAATTCATCTTTAATTTCTCGGGTTTTTAATATTTCCATAATGTACATACTATTACAAAGAGCACATTCCTCACCAGAAGCTCATGATCTCCTGATAACATTTAGTGAACAAATACCCCATTTCTAAAGAGAAATTTATTTCAAAACAAAACGCTTACCTTTTATACTTTTGAAAACAGTGCCGTGATAAATAAGTGAACAGTTTTGTGCTCTTGCCATAGGCAATTGTCATTTGGCACATTTTTCCCCTTACATTAAAACAACTTTATTCCGTAGTTCTGTGATAAAATATGATAAATTAATGTTAGATGAGATAAAGTTTATTTGTCCTCAAAATTCCTTTCACAATTGATGACACATAGTATATATATATATGATAATTCATATTCTGAGGCATATTGACAAAAACATTAGGAATAACATCAGATCAAAATAGACTCAAAAAACCGTTGATTTCTTCAGCTTGATAAGAGTAAGGCTCTATGCAATAATCAAGGAAACAAACGCCCACTTCTTTTGGAATAGTTCAGTTGATGTTAAAGTGGATACATGGAGTCAGCCTGAATTAGTTATTTTAAATTTACAGGACTGCTAGTAAAAAAGAGGTCAAACAGAAGCAACATTAAAATCCACATATTAAAAAGGGCTAGGGCGTAAACTGTAAAAAAAAAAAAAAAAAAAAGAGAAAAGAAAACAAGTTTGAACCGAGTCTCGTTGCAATTTATGGAGATTCTTTCTATCTGACATTGAAACTATTTATCCTTGCTTAAAAGTTTGATAATTTTCTTTTTCAAAATGTGGGAGCAGTTACAAATGAGAATGGATCTCGACAAACAATGATCAAAAGTATCATTTACTGTTTGACATCAGAGTCTCCATTCTATGAATACAGGTTTTGTTGTATGCAGAGAAAAAAAAAGTAATTCTTAAGCTGATAATTTCTATTAGTTTCATGATCGTTTTATTTTCAAAGACAGTAAAACTGTGAATGCCACAAAATATGTTTATGTTGTAATTTTTCGGACCACACTACTGTTTTTACTGTAAACCTTCATTACGTATTGTGACTTGCATCGATTTAAGACAGTATTGCCTGGGGTAACTAAAACCAAAAAAACAACAACAACAGAAGAAGAAGAAGAACAACAACAACAACAAATCCAAATAAACAAATACAGAAAAACAAGCAAACAACCGCACAAACAAAACAAACAAACAAAACAAACAAAATTCATCTAAAAGAACAAAGAAGACCAAATGTACTAGGAAAGCTCAACAAAATATGACAGAAATCTATTTAGTGAGAGGAAAGTTATTGAAGAAAATGCACTTCAAGCATTACCGCATTAACAGTAATTTAAATTTGGTCCAACTCATGTTGTGTAAGAGGTAATCTCCACACAATCTTGAGTGACTTTATATATACAAAAATCCCTGAATACTCAGCCATTGAATAACATAACAGAAAAAAAATTCATCGCGTCTGTTCTACAGTCTGCTAATGTTGATTCAAAATCAATAATTTGTTCAAGGTACTACTCTTTACAAGCCTCTGAGCATGTTGATATAACATCTGGAATATTGGCTTGAGATTAAACAGCGTCTTCTGCCCAGATAGATTTTGGGAACTCTCAATATATCGCTTCATTCTTGTTATTAAGCACTGAAATGTTAAATTACAGTAGTATAAACGGTCAGTCACAATTGATCATGTACCTTTGCAGAGTCCGCAGAAAGTTCATGTAATAAAATCAGTTTCATTTATACATAAAATTGTAGCCTAAAGTCTAGAAGTAATAAGATTATGTACGGCATACTGAAATTAATTATTCTGTAGTTGCAGTTTCAGAAAAAAAAGAAATGTTGTCTTAAGATAATCCGAGGTCTTCCGCCAGTTCTATAACCTTAAGAACACATTTTCACAGGTGCCATGTACACATTTTCTGTCGTTGAGATAATTAAATATATAATATTAATTTGTTTCAGGTATGAGTAACCGTGTAACTCTTGTTGTCTCTTTTCACCAAACGATCATACAAGAAGCATAAGTTTTAAGTCCACAAATTACTAGTATAGTATTCAAGTGTCAAAATAAATTATCCCCAACTCTGCCTGTTAAATAATCTTAAACTTATTGACAAATAAGAGAGTTTGGAGCAGTAGTTTACTATTATGAATCTGTAGGATCTGTTTGACGGTAAACAATATTTAAATTGTAGAGACGATTTGACAAGAGAAGTTGTTGACAGATGTTGACATTTCATAACATTAAGTTGTTTTTCCGTGTCACTGGTATCTACAAATCATTTAATTAATGAGATGATGGTCTCTTCAACAGATAATGATACCTGTGAACTCAGATATCCTTTTTCAGGTCTTGTCAGTAAGAATATGTCAAGACTGATAATCCTAGCCCTCAGATCTATTGGTGATGTATAGCTGCCAAAGATTTACAGCGTATGGGACAATTATAAAGGTAGACATCATATTGTCGTTCTCGTCCAGAACATTGAAGGAGATGTGGATTTGAACGTTAGGGAAATTACATTTCTTATCATCTTTAAAACAAAAATATATGCCATAATCTCATTCTTGGTCTCAGTCATTATGGCGATGGCTTGTGAAACATATAAATGGTCCAAAATAGCAGGCATTGCAACAGCAACAACAGCAACAACAACAACAACAACAACAACAACAAGGAAACAAACAAGCAAAAGACATACGCGAACACATACGTAAACACACAGAAAGAAATCAACAAAGAAAACTAGGCAGGCTCTGAAATGTACCGTTCTCGTGAGAATGATAAACTAAGTAAAAATAAAAACATTTAAAAAGAATAAGTCATTTAATGAAAAAAGACTGGACAGAGATCAGAACTTTGTCAGTGAAATCTTTTCTCGTTGATACTTTTCACAAACCACATAAGGAAGTGATAAAATGTCGACAGAATAAAACTTTTAACATAAGATTCCTACTTGGTGTCAGACGTCGATCAATTTGTTATAGCAGCTTTGTGGGTTTGTGCATCATGCATGGTGCCGAAATGATTTCGAAAGGCGTCCACCAATGGGATGGTGGCCATGTTGTCAGAAACATCACCAATACTGATGTCATGAAGATAACCTTCTCTGGAACCTTAGAACAGTTGTTAGATGACAAAACAACGGACCTATTGATGATAATCCTCTATTCCGTCATCAATACCTTTCTCGTTGTCTGCGGAATTGTTACCAACATTATCAACATTATAGTATTTACAAAACAGGGTTTGCGAGATTCTATAAATATCAGAGTGTTGGGCTTGGTTTTCTCTGATCTGGGAAGTTTGCTCTTTTCTCTTGGACCATCGTTGGCTTCAGTCCACAAATGCAGCACTCTGACCTTCCCTTCATACCTGATGATGTCATATACTTAACTGCTTGGCCTCGTAATATCTTCACCCGTCCCACTGGTTGGATCACAGCTTTCATCACATTTGAGAGGTGTGTCTGTATTGCTATGCCACTCAAGGTCAAGATGATCATCACGCCCAAAAGAACACGAATCATCATTGCTATGATATTTATCATAATAACCGGCTCAGTCATGCCCGTATATTACACCAGTCGACTGACTTGGAAGTTTTTACCACAAAGAAACAAAAGTGTTTTGGGCCTGACTTTCACTGAAGATCGAGAACAAGTGGATAGTATTGCTTTCCTTGTCTCTTATACGGTCTTCCTGTGCTATCATTCATCATTGTGGTCATTTGCACAGTTATCTTAACTGTCAAAGTAAAAAATATAGCTAAATGGCGAAAACATGCAGTCAAAACAGCTGAAGGTGTTTCAAACAAAGACACAAAAATCATCAGGATGGTTGGTTTTATCTCCACCGTTTTCGTCATTTGTTTCACACCAAATCTCTTGTTATTTTTTACCTTTGCATTTGAACCTGAATTTAATCTTGATGGTGTGTACAGAAACACTGTGAAAGTTGTTGTTGCACTTATCTTTGCTTTTGAGTCTTTCAATTCCGGTATTAATATGGTATTGTATATAAATATGAGTTCCAAATTTAGACTTATACTGAATCAAGTATTTCGTTTTCCGTTCAGCAAAAAGGATTGTAAGGATGACATGTAATTATCTGTTCTCTTTCACTATTCTTGAAATTTCCCCTGTGTTCAGCGCAACGTTTTCACTGATACACTATTGCAATGGCTTTTCGAAATATCTTAACGGAATCAAAAGGCACGCAAGAGAATCCGCTGGAGATTTTTCGCTGGCTTTCATAGCATGCACCTACATCTTTTGTTTTGCAAGCTGACGCCAGTAAATGTGGACATCTACAGTGTTTTATGAGTTCTGACCTATCCACAACAATGTGTGAACGTACAGAGTGCATTATCAGACACCATAACTAACATCACCCCACCGGACAATGTAGCATCTGCCTAAAACTTTTACCCGGATGCTCTGTATGAGATCAAGTATGATCTAACAACCGACTTTACACCGGATAGTGCTTAACAAAAAATACTCACTATGCAAGATCAACCACTGATAATCTTCGCTCATTTCCAACATTATGCTTTTAACAAGTCTAATTAAATTGAACAGACTCTCTTATTGACTGGTAGGTAATTGCATTATGTTTTTGCCACCAAATACTTCAAAATAAAAAGCGATGTTGTCAAATAGTAAGTAAAGACAATATATTGTTTTAATTTTACCCTATTTAATCTAGTGTTACAAGAAGAGAATCCATGGCCTTAGGGGGATATATTTTCTTTATATAGGTCAAATCGATAAAAGTGTAATGCAAGCGTGCGCATCTCGATCGATATTGATATTTTAAATGATTAAGCTAAGTTTACTCAAGAAAACGTGTTTGGTGTTTTGAACGCGTCATTCTATCGAATGTACAATTCGGATCAAACATTCTCGCGAGTTTACCATTCAATTATTGTTGCCTTTTTAGAATCACGTCAAAGATAGTAAGTTTTTTTGAGCTTTATGTAAGTTGCAAAAAAGGTCTTTATACAACAGTGTTGTGTGCCAAATTTCATATTATACATTCAGCAGTGTTTTAGTCCATAAGCCTTTTATGGGTTGTTTTACAGATTTCTTTAGTGTTATTCCTGATTGTTGTTGTCGTTATTTTTAATGATGATGATGACGTTAGTAGTAATAATGGTGCTGGTTTCGTTGGTGTTGTGATAAAGCTGATGGTGGTAGTCAGTTTCATTGTTTTTACGAAAATCCTAATCTGAACATATGAATGAACTCGTGATGAACGCAATATGAACTCAAACTTTTATCAGCACATCTGTAGGAGAATTTCTACGGAAAATGTAACTTTATGTGTAGAAACATAAGTTGAAATGTCATACTAGAGCTCTGTTTTGTCCCCCAAAAATCAAAAGAACACAAAACTAAACCACTATTGCTATATACTGGCATGAATGCGAACCCACTCCAATTAGAAAGTCTCCAACCGCAGAGGCGGTTTCTCTGAAAGAC
>JBCEWB010055475.1:0-13952 GCA_039654565.1 Peronia peronii
CCCCCCCCCCCCCCCCCCCCCCCCCCCCCCCCCCCCCCCCCCCCCCCCCCCCCCCCCCCCCCCCCCCCCCACAAACGAAGTGAAAATAGACGTGGGAGGAACTGAATGAAAAAAAGCACTTTTGGGAAAGAAAAGGATAGATCATGTGACGAAAGAATAAACGGAGAGTAAAATGTGAAATAGAAAAGGACGGAACTAAACAACAACGTCTTTTGATTTATCGATAAGTGACGTGCAAATACAGGGGCACCATTTATGGGGATAAGACAAAAGCCAGGAGGAAAGCTGGCTGTATTTAGACCCAGTAAACAAACTGAGTGATACAAACAGAGGATTCAGAACTAGAGACAATGAAAGAAAGTGTTAGTACAAGGATGTTGCACGTTCAATAGTGCCAGTTCTCAGAGACAGACAAACTAATCTCGTGATAGGGCCGCTGACGCTGGATAGATCGATTGATGTATAAGATATTATATCCAATATGACAACACCGATTGGTTAAAAGCAAAACAGTATACTTCTTGAGAGATAAAATTAATAACCTTACTGTGGGACAAAATATGAATGGCATTCCAAATAAAGTGCACCTTTATGATAAGTACACGGAATAGCCTAAGACCAGCAAGTATTACATTCAGGCCATAGTTAGCACACAAAACAAAGGACAAGCTGTGAAGAATGAGTAGAAAAGTTGTAATAACTCCATTAGTGGATAACAATGACAGGCAAATACGCCAGGACTAGTGAGACTCCTTGATCTCCCGTGGGAAGGGGGATAACTCGGTCACTTTATCACTGGGGAGACGGCAAAGGCAAGTAACTGCGGGTAATTGCCAAATTGTTGGGATAACTGCCCTTCAGTCGTGTCTGGTAACTACGGTAAAGCCGCTTCATTTGCCATGCATACCTCATAATTTCTGTCGACCTTTTTTGTATTTCTTCAACACTATCATTAGTTTCTTTCCTTCGTTTAATCTTATGTAGCTCAAGATCATGTTAGATGTAAGCAAATCGACTGGACATGGGTTACTAGATCAATTATCCGGACTTTTCCGATTCCTCTGTATTTAATTTTCTAAGTTCTCTTTCATATGAATTTATTCTAGTTTAATTTTAGTTTTTTATTCACACAGGCATGGTTAAAAGCTGACCAAATTAGACGACTCGCTTAAAATCAGAGGTATGAGATTTTGAGGGCAGTATGAGAATATGGAAAGAATGGGGGGGGCGGGGGGGGGGGGATGTAAGGGAGATGGTTATTTGAAGAGCCAGCGGGATAGGCAGACGCCGGATTCAATTGAAATGATGTGCAGGGTTTTCAGTAAAGGCGAGAGTATATTTCAAAATCAAATCGGTGATTAAAGTGTGATTCAAGATTCTATGATGTCTTGGACAAAGAAGTTACTTTTACTTCTCACATCCACGTCAACAACTGCCATCATCAACTTTGCAATTGCCTCAGCTACTTGCCATTGTAATGTAATCCTGATAACAATCCAATTTTGCTCTCAGACCCTTTCAATGAAGTTCGATGTTTACATTATTCATCTTCAAGTCCAACACAAAATAATGATATATATTATATTATATTATTATATTATATTATGTTATGCTATATTATATTGAATTATATTTTTATTAAAGACAGAATAAAACGAAAAAGAATCAGACAAAAAAAAAAAAAAAAAAAAAGCAGAAACAAAAAAAAAAAAAAAAGAAAGAAAAAACCAAGAAAACAAGATTTATTCAGTTTCACCAAAAACTACCCTGTTTTATCCCCTGCAAGAATTAAAAAATTAATTTCTTTTAAACGAAATCGCCTGTACAAATAAAAAGCTAAAAGCTCTCAAACTTGTCTGACTCTATCGACACCTTTAAGACTTAGTTACAGAATGGTACAGTGCAAAGCATTAAATAATAATAATAATAATAATCATAATAATAGTAAAAAATAGAGGGCCTACAGTAAAACCCAGCATGACATCAGAACTATATGTGTCAGACACAACAGCCAGGTCTCCCATGACCAGCCAGTTGCTCTGTTGTGACAGCTTCACCTAATGCAACCTTTGAACTCTCCATGGGGTTTGTTCTGTACCTCCACGGGGGATAAGCTGGGAGGGAAGGGGATATGAATGGACGGATGGATGGATGGATGGATGGATGGATAGATGGATGGATGGATCGATCGATTGATCGATGGATAGGTAGACGGATGGATAGATGGATGGATGGATGGATGGATGGATGGATGGATGGATGGATGGATGGGTGAATGGATGGACGGACGGACGGACGGACGGAAAGGCGCGACGGACGGGAGGACAAAGGATGGATGGATGATTGAATGCATGGAAAAATGGACAGATGGGTGGATGAATGGGTGGGTGGGTGGGTGGATGGATGGATGGATGGATGGATCGATTGATGGGTGGATGGATGGAGGGTTGGATGGTTGGCTGGATGGATGGATGGATGGATGGATGGATGGATGGAAGGATGGATGGATGGCTGGATGGATGGATGGATGAATGGATGGATGGATGGATGGATGGATGAGTCGCCAGCCAGTTAGTATATTATGACAGCTTCAGTTACCAGGACTTTGAACTGTTACTTTCCATGGGAATATCGTGTATCTCCACAAAGTAAGCAGGGAAGCGCGGATGGGGGTTAGGGGGTTGGAGGGGGAGGGGGTGGAGGAGATAAACGCCCACATGGAATGCATGCCTTGCCGTGGTCTCATAAGAAGTTGGACTTGTAGTCGTCTGATTACGCTCATCAGAAATAGTATATAGCACCATTAAGTCCAAAATGTTTGGAACTGTATGGAAACTACAAATCTGATTTTAATATGGATGCAAAGAGCGTCTTTCAATGTTTATTTATTTATTTATTTATTTATTTAAGCTTTGTCTCAGTTTTAATGTCGACGGTGATTTTAGTCATTTGATTCTATAATATGGAACAGATCTTTATACAAATGAATAATATGCCTTCAACATTTTGAACTCAGTACAAAAAGATAGACAGACCGGGGCAGTTTGAACAGAAGAGAAAAGAGAGAGAGATAAAGAGTGGCTTATCTGTGAATAGATGTTGGACAGATACCAGTTTACACATATTAACATTTGAAAGTAATAACAAAAATAATTATATATTATTACAACAAAGAAACAAAACTACGAAGCAAAACAACAAAGAATAATATGAAACAAAAACTGAAAGGCACGACAGGATGGATCTCGTTTTTAAAAATAAGGATAAAATAGGAGAGCATAAACGAAAGGAAAGATCAGACAAAGGAGATTGACAGACAATAAGAGTATGACAGAAAAGGCGGGATGGCGAAACCCATCACAAGAAGAGGTTTTCGCTCATCGAGGGAAGGGAAATAACGCCCTCAATTTTTGTCGACGCTATTGTAATTCCCCAGTTATTTCCCCTGTCTCACGTAGCCGTCGATGACACTGACTTCAACCGGGCAACCTGAGACCCACAAGTGGATATTAAAAACGAATTAAAATGATCACTTTGGAACAGGTAGATTAGTAATACTATCTATTGTTTCATTTTCCGGGATTTGATAATTCTGTGATGCAAGTAAAACTCTAAAGACCAGCTTTTACATTGTGCCGTTTAGGCAGTTCCAAAACCTTGGAGACAATCGTTTCTCATCTGGCCTTGACAAATGATGCAAGATATTCCAACAATCATCATGAAAGTATCTCTCGAAAGCATTGTTTCAGGTTAATAAAGAATCTGGTCTAATATCCAACAGCTTCCTTTTTTTTTTTTGTTTTGTTTTGTTTTGTTTTGTTTTTTGTTTTGTTTTGTTTAATCTTTTCTTCTTTTTCCAAATATAAAACGCAAAAACTTATTTTAAAAAAAAAAAGCATTCAATATGGGAGTAACTATGAAATAAGATCACTGTTTTGCATGTGGGCTTGACAATAACAAATTGTTATCATAACAGACATGATTCTATGCTTGTATTTCCGTTTCCTACATCTATTTTCTTCCTCTTCTTCTCTCTGCGCAATTCTGACCAAGAAACGTGAATTCAATATCTCAAAATCTGAAAGTTTAGTTCAGAAATAAATATCATATCATTTGGGAGAAGACGGGACAACAGTTTACACATTTCAAAGACAGGCATTCTCTGGTTAGAATCTATCCCTGCCACAACACACAAACGAACGAACAGAGAAGCAAACAGACCGGTGGACTAACAAGGTGAGTACTTACTGCCACAATACACGGGCCAACCAACGGATAGTTGAGCAAAACAGACTGGTGGACCAACAAAGTGAGTACTTACTGCCACAACACCCAGATAAACAAATAGACAGATAAGCAAACAGACCGGTGAACCAACAGGGTAAGTGAGTACTTACTGACAGCCTCAATAACCTCAGCCAGCAAGACGCCGTCGGCCACGTCATTTTGTAGGTCCACGATGTGCCGCTTGTTGCGAGCTTTCTCCAGGTAGTGGTTGGCCCAGTCAGTGTAGATCTGTCCAAACAGAGAAACAAAACAGAAATGATTAATCATTTGTATAGGACAATAAGAGAGAATTGGAGAGATGGATTGTCTTCTCCCACTTACGCTGCATATCGTATGATATGTGGCGTGGTCAAGAAACAAAGAAATTTTAAGAAACGTTAGCTTAAAATAATATGATTTCCCATGCTCTCCTGCAATGCAGTTTTGTGGAGATAAATGCTCGATTCAACAGTGACTGATCTTTAAAGCTTTGGATGATGAAAACAGCTATGGTATGTTCACTCATCTACGAATCATTCTCTTATATAAATAGTGTTTTTTTCCTTTCCAGAACCGGAAGGAAACAAAGCCAAATCAGTCATTGATAGAAATAAAAGTTCGTTCTGTCTTGTTATGATCTCTCAGGCCTGTAGAAAACGTTTGATTCAGATTTCCCTCATGTTACCTTCAGTGTGACTAAGTTTGAAGTAAGAGGGAAATGAACAAAATATGTTTTATGCATTTTGAATACTCTACGTTAAATATGAGCCAATGAAGAAATCCAGTGGTGTATGTACTCTCAACATTATTAAATGGCACACAAAATCCTGGAATATCTCAGAACTGCTGTTGCTGATACTACAGTTGTTGTTGTCGTTCTTGATGATGGCAGAAACTGTGACAGGTGTGAGACCAGATTAACAGTGACTGTCCAGTTGAAGTTTTATCATTTACACCCGAATTGCTAGGATCAAGACAAGGTTGAGCTACTTCGTGACAGTCACACTCAGAGCCAATAACAAATTCCTCCTCCAGGTTACCCGCCTTGCCGCTGATAGAAGCCTTTAACTTTCTGCAACTTCTAATGATATCAGTGTATAGAAAACAACTGATACTGAACCGCAAACTATTTCTTTACAGTCTTGCCATTCCAGTCTCTAATCCACCAGATTTCTCTCCTCTCATGCCCCCTTTTCAACCCTGCTCTCAAATATGTCCATTTCGTTTTCATTCAAGACCAGCGCTGTCTCACACATTGACTCAGTTTGAATGTCTTCTTATTTATGAATGTGTCACAACATAGTCAGCCGTTATTCACCAGCTATCGAAATTCCCTTTGAAACATACATATGATGACTATGATCCGTGGACCAAAGGATTTCAGTGCCAAATTTTGAATGAAACAGCACTTAAACAGTTATGAAAACAAACCTTAATGGTTCTTCAACCTTTCTGAAACTACTGCATGAAAACAGTTTCCAATTGCATTGTTATCAAAGTAAATCACTCTCATAAAGAATACATCTGTAGATTCAACTCAGAGTTGAGAACGGCTTTTTGGCATAAGTGCTGAATACATGTTCTCACACACTTTGACGTAAAGCCCTTTTTCCAGAAATTGTCCGTTTCAAAAGCTCAAGATTTAGTTATAAGATGTCTCTTTTAACATTTAGATAGAGAATAAAGCAAAGCAGTTCTAAGAGAATGAAGTGGTGCAGTAGGTTGTATCCTAAGGTTTCCCTGCCAAGAAGAAATTAGATGTAAAAGTTGTTTGAACTGCTCAGTTATAGCTTTCATAGATCAAGGAAATTCAAACGGTATCATACCAGATGAAAGAATGTCTCTGTGACAAAAGATTCGTATTCTGAATTTCTCTTGCTCATGTCAATAGTTTGACAGTTTATGTCTCTGACAAGCCAAGTATTAATATCATGAAAAGTTACATTAGAAAAATAGATAGAAAAACAAATAAAATTACGACGAAAAAGGTGTTTTGCCAAAGTATGTCAGTACTGCCCTCTCTTGTGGAAGCGAATATAATGGCTGCCTAGGGGGAGAATGGGAACTTGCCAACTCCATTGTGTCAACACAACTTTTGTTGCAGTCTCGTGCAAGTTTAATGGGTTCCGATGCAAGTCATAAAAATATTGTGATTTTAATGTTTGCTTTGATGTTTGTGTGATGGTGGGCCGGGTGGGGCAAGGTTTGGCCAGAATGGATTTTTAAAGGGAATCGGGTGTGCAGGTTGTTGATCGATAGGGTCACTTTGAACTTGAAACTGATCAGGGGCAGATTACAGGTTCCAGCTCTAAATGGGCTATACTGCATTGTTGTTTCTGTTGTCATAGAGATGATACACATTTTACGTCCTATGCCGCTGGGTAAAGAGAGTGGGAGGAGAGGTTATAAATGGAGAGCTGAATCATTCACCGCTTTGAATCATATAAATGATGGGTGTAGTGTAATTCTGAGGGGTGCTTACGGCTATTTGGACTGCCCGCATTGAAAATAATACGGATCGTGTCTCGCCATATTGTACAATATTTTTCTTTCCATAATCCATATTTATCAATGCTAAAGAATGGACTGGTCAGAACTGTGATTACATTGCTGCATGCAGCAGGACAACAAGAGCAATGGAAATCCTTCACTGCTGTCTCTTATATGGCATTCCAAAAACATTTGTCACAAGAACAAAACTGATGAATGATGATGATGATGATGATGATGATGACGACGATTACAACGATTTATTATTTTGTTTGTTGTGTTTGTTCAGAGCCATTCTTTTCACACTGGTTGACAAGTACACAATGTGGCACACCAGGTGGCAGACTGGACCACTTATTTTCAATGAGCAATTTTTTCACAAGCCTTTATTTTTGTCGAATGGCAGAGAATTTCATTGGCACAGAATGGCAGTCGGTAGGCTGAAAGGTATCCAGTTAGGATGTGGTTTATAGTTTTTATCGTGATTCGACCCTATATTACGTCATTTTTATTCACGTGGCGACCCAAACATAATTATAGTGGTACACATGCTTTCTCGGGTAGGGAGTAGGGGGAGGGGGAGGGGTATGAGGGGGTCATCCAAAAGAAAACAGAAATTTTCGTGATTGCTTATGTTGCTGTGACTGCTATTTTGTTGAGATTGGGGAAGGTTTCATATCGGTGTGTGTATCCCTGTTTGTGTGTGTGTGTGTGTGTGTGTGTAAGCGTGTGTGTTAATAATTGTGTTTTTCATGTTGATATATTTGTTAAGTTTCCTCTGATTCACTAGGACTGGCATTAATAATGCTGTTTCTGAGAGTTCATACAAAATATCTGCTAATCTTCCTGCCATAAATTTAATCTACTGTCTCCCTCTTTTTCAGGTCGCCAGGAAAGTAAGAAATAAGTGCCCTGATAATGTCAATTTGGTCATGTGGATTCGCATTTCTAGCTTTCCCTTTATGACAAGATGGACGAACCCATCTTGAAAAGAAGGAGATAACTCCTCCTTGACCCGAGCCACAGCTTATCTGCCCCTGGCTTGATCTTGTCAAGATGCGGATAAGCGGCCGCAAGATGGAAATGGGCCGGGAACAGGAGGGTTAATCTTCAGGTCTAGACGGTTTGACTTCCTGGGCCAGGTGTGAGTGAGTTGTTGTTTATCATGGCTGCATTTTTGTTAGTAGTTCATGCTGTGTGCTTGTTATATTTGATGTTGAACGATACTGTTGTTTGTTCTGTTGAGAGTTTTTGCTGTTGAAATAGCTGCACACTACTCTTATTGCTGTCAGTCTGTGCGTGATGTTATTGCTATGATCTGATTTTATTTCTGATGAAATTTAGAATGTTGAATTGTGAAGACTCTTCTTGCTGTTGACATCGTCTTTGTTTCACGTTTACAACTTCATTCAACTTTCACGTTTACAACTTCATTCAACCCATTGTAATTTATTTACTTATTTATTTATTTATTTATTTATTTATTTATTTATTTATCTACTTACTTATTTTATAACCTTGGGACACAACTGCTCTTGAGAGACGGAAATAACTTCAGGTGAGAGGGAGAAGACAGTATCCTAAAGACAGACGTTTTTATCATAAGCAGTGATAAATATTTATAGGCATCTTGTTGAACGTTATGGTTGAGAGTCCACATTATTTCTTATAGTCAGAGATCAGATCTGACTTCTTAATTCACTGCTTCTAAGCTGAAGATAAAACATATTACATGATAGAAGCACTTTAAACAACAACAGCAGCAACAACAACAACAACAACAAACATCAGCAACACCAGACTACCTGTGTTTTATAGCTCTCACTGAACATGTGCGAAAAGTCTGTGGGTTCCCGCATCTTGGATACGCTGCACACTCGTGTTTCACATTTCACTGAAATAACCTCGCACCACAAAGCACCACCACGAAACACAAAGTGGTAGAACTATCAGGAGTGATCATTTCTATCGCTGCTGTCATTACATTTGACATTTCACTCCGCTGAAGCTCCATTTTTTCCATGAATCGAAATTTTATTGTCAATGGGAACGGCGTTTTTTACTTACAGAACAGATGGCAGAGTATGCCACGGGCAACCTATGTAGAGTAAAATATTGCTGTGCTCGAACAGTAACAATGAAGTCATTATTCGAAATCGTTCATCAGACTAATATTACTGAATATGCGTGGACCGCCTCAAGAAATGCTGTAAATTATACCAATTTATGTTAATTTATTATTATTTTAGTTATAGTGTGACGCCCAAGAAAAATAGAAGGAAGGGAAAATAGGCATGAAGATATACAATCCAAAATACTCTATTCAACAGTATCAATTTTCACATCAAGGGTATATATATTTCAACCGGCGCATTTTCAGAAGTTGGATCGTGAGAACAGAATGCATGGCAATTCATTGAGCAGAAAGGGGATTGTTTCTAAATGATCATAGTAAAACTAAGTATAAACACATTTCTTGGTGGAAAGCTCTGAAATAAATTATCCGGAAAGAGAAACCACAGTGGAACTACTTCTGTATGATAATATAAATACGCTATAGTAGTAATACGAGAAATGCATTGTTTCAGTCTGTCAGGATAGCCATCGACTCCTTGGCGTTTGAGAAAGAAAAAAATATATATATTGCAGCATGCATTGATTGGCATGCAATTGGCATGTGCGTGAGGTTAAACATCCCAATATCATCTGAAGATCCTGTGTTTCAGCAGTTTTTATGATAGACCCCATCTAATAATGCAAAGGTGTCTATTCAACAAGTAATAGCAGATAATGTTTGATTAGAATAGATGAAATACTAGAAGTCCTAGTATAATCTGAGATGGTAAGCAGACTTTAGAATTATAATGATTAAAGATCTCATCCACGTTACTAATATGATAAGGAAATTTCTATGTATGTACTTATGCAGTCCCTTACGAGGAATATGCCAGTGATATTTAATTGAAATAAGCACACAAGCAGACGTCCGTATATTATCTGAGAGTGTAAGTGTGATCAGAATTTTTATATATAAAATAATAACCTAAAGTCTACAGTGCCCGTAGAACAAAAATTAGATTCCAAGCATGAACTGCTTTGCAGGAGCAGTCAATTATGTTTGATAAGTATGGGGCATGAGTAAGGATAAAGACGTACTCGTGTTTTCCGAAGGTCTGGATGTAAGCAGATCCTTATGATAATAACCACAAGTCTCTTGTACAAGATCAACATGATAGGTACCCAAGTAATATGATATATACACCGCCTTACTGGAAGCAGCCGGCAGTGTTTTAAATAGATTGGGTGTAATACGCGTTAACAGATCTTATAGCATCTTTATGATAATCTAAGGTCTTCTCAACAAAATAAAAAGAAAAGAAGTCTCCATGATCCTCTTAGCAAGCATATTATGTCATAAGCACATCGACTGAATGAAAGACAGACATACTATTGTCTGAAAGTCTTGGTGCAAGCAGACCTTATATTATATGACATTAAGGTATTGTCTTATAGTAGACAAAAGTGATAACGATGTCTCTGTGCATCTACAGTAAACAGCCAGCAATGTTCGTTTCGAATGATTATAAAGCTTTGAAGTCGCAATATTATATGAAAGTATAAATGTAAGCAGATGCTAATAGTATATGAAAGCGTAGGGTTTCTAGTATAAGATTGTTATGAGAAGAAAGTCTCTATGTACGTACCTCCCCATAGGCATCAGATAATAGAGTTTAATTAGACCTAGAATGGGTGGGGAAATAGACGTTCTATTATTACCTGAATATTTATGTGTAGCTTAACCAGACTTTGCAATGAGTGAAATCTAAGGTCTCTAATGTAAGACTGGGAAAGTTTTAACCTCCCCCCACCAGGAAGCAGACAGTAACGTCAAATTAGAATGAGTACAACGATAAACGTCCTATTATTATCTAAGATCCAATTATAGGCAGACTTTATAATATATTATAATTGTGAACAAGACTAATCATAAGATAAGGAAGTTCCCCTGAACCTCCCCACAGGAAGCAGCCAGTGCTGTTTGCAAGTCATGCCGCCAACACCTGTGCTCACGCTTTGTCCACAAGGCTAACGAACGCAACACCTCTAACTGTAAATAGAGGTCGGAATCTCAAGGGGAGAGCATCGAGATGCACATCAAAGAAGGAGAGGGGAAATAACTGTGCAAGGGAGATCACTGAACGTCGGTGGATTACGTCAATGTGCAGATAGAGGTAATTAGGCCGAGCGCCCAGAAGCCATTTGCATGACCTGGATCTGGGTGCCAGACAGTGTCTAACTACCTTGTTATGGTTGCACCTGGAAGAAAAAGAGTGGGGAGAGAAGGAAAGGCTAGAAGAAGATTTATCGTTCCTGCAAAACTGGCTTCTTCTCGAGAACAAGGACGTATACAAATAGATCTGGGAACACCTTGAAGGAGAATAACTGTCAAAATGAATCTCACAAGGACAAAGGGGAAGAGAAAGTTTCTCTCGCTGGCGGCAGGGGGAACACAGCTGCCAAAATGTAACCTGAGACCAATCGAGAAATTCTGCTTAAGCCAAAATCTTGTGTTGAGCAGGCACATAATTATTTGCTATAACTAGAATATGCGCGATGTGAGAATGTTCAATTCTTCTTTGAGTTGTCCTTTCTTCCAAATTGTTAAAATCCTTTCATTTCTAACCTACCTCCTCTGAGAGCAAAGTGTTAAAATGTCACAGACAGCCTTGTGAAGAAAGACTAAATAAAACGAAGTCTTATGATCATAGCCACCAGCAGAATATTGTGACAGTCTCTTTCTTTCTTTCGTTCTTTCTTAAATTCCTACATCTCGCGACTGAAAATTTGATTCTTTTAAACATAGATCTCTATAATCTCTTCAGTAACAGGGATACTTGGCTTTCAATGGCTGATAAAAGTGAGTGATATTACCAAAGAAAAGGCAGCCTAATGCACCTAGAGATGGTCTAGCTGCTGACAAGGTTTAAAACGCACATCAGATCTTCATCAGAAAATGCACATTATGTGTCACTTTTATTGCGTCAGTAATAAGCGGTTTGCTTCTATCTGGACCATACAATTTCAGTACTGAAGAGCAACGTGATTTCCGATCATAAAATCGGGGCTCTTCTCTTCTTTCTCTCTCCTTCTCTATTCCGCCTTGTCTCTCTCTCTCCCCCCCCCCTCTCTCTCTCTCTCTCTCTCTGCTCTTTTTCTCTCCACTTCCTCTCCATTTTTCCCTTTTCATATCAGTTTTCATTCTTTCTGACTTTCACTTTTCTTTCTCTTATCTCTCCTCCCCCCCCCTCCCCCACCCTCCCGTCCCTCCCACTTTTTCTCTCTTCCCATAACTCCCTTACCCCTATTCCTTCCTCTTCCTATCTCTCATTTTCCCTCATTCCTCACTAATAATTCCAAATCCTCACAAAAGTCTCTGTCATTTCAAAGGCATAATAAACCCAGACACCATCTCTCATCTTTCTGAGATGTAAAAGAATTAACCGTCCTGTCTGACCCTTTCTCACCTCCTCCTTCCCTTCTGTTCTGTCTGAGCGTCTGGCCTGCACAAATCACCTTGAATTTTAATCCCAAATATAATTTAATACACCCACGTTCTCTTTTTCCCTTCTTCAAAAGTTTCTTCGATCACTCCTTTTGCTCTCACCAGCATTCGGGAATAAAGCTCACCTATTGGAGCCTCACAGCCAGAACAGAGGCTCAGAATATCTTCCCCAACGCCATCGCTGTCTATTCTGGTCAGATCAAAGTCATCTTTTGTCATTAATTAGAGAAAACTGATGTGCCTGAACCCAGACTTATAGCGGTCCGGGGAACCACGTGAAACGGTGCAGTGATCATCTGCTTCTCTCTGTAGCCTGAGTGAACCCTTTTTTATATGAAATTTGCTCCATGTTTATATGTGTTACTTTTGTTTTATTTGTATTGTTATTGTTCAATTGTGATTATTCAGTTGGATATTTACGTTAGATTTATTGCTGTGGTTGTGGCTACAATGGTGATGGTTTCCGTCACGATGGTGATAATGCCATGTAATGTTCAAGATGATGATGGTGATAGTAGTGGCTGCGGTGTCCAAAAATCAAATAAATTGTTCTCCAGATATTTCATAAATGTCAACATTTTGCACTGAGCATAGGTGCTGTTTGTTCGTGTATATTGAGTATAGTTAACTTCCATTTGACAGTCTCGGATTTGAAATTCAAGATATTTCCATAAAACTGATAGTGGTGATGGAGGTGAGGGCAAGGATGGTGTCTGGTGGTCATAGAATACCAGTGTTAGTGCATAGCAGATTCCCGAGGGGACCGCTTTGTCCAGGTTGGCTGTTGGTTGACAGGTGGATTTTGAATGCACAAGCTGCGGATATGTCTGGCTCCCAGGATGAAAAGAGTGGAGGATCCTAGTTGAGTCCTAAGCCGGTGGAGATTCGGCGGGCTGAGTGGTACAAGAGCCGAGAGTGGAGGAAAAAATCAAGGATTTAACCCAATGAGTTTGAGTGTAAAAGTCTGACAAGACCAACGTACATCAGCTGATTTCAAGGTATAGTCGCCAACTGAGACATTTGCAAGGGACAGATACCAGAACGAACAGACGGACCGTAAATCCATAGTAACGCATGTGTCTGGAACTACCATGTACCAGTGTGAAGAGGATAATTTCACTGTGGTAGTGATGGGGGGAACATCGACGATGATGATGATAATGCTGATGATCATGATGATGCAGAGCGCCACTTCGATGACCGTTAGCGCAAAAGGACAATCAATTTTAATTACACCAATGAAAATGCCTCCACTACCGATGTCGGTTTTCAGCTTTCTTATAGAAAACTGTCATTGTTTACTACGTATTGGTTCTTCCAGAGACAGCAAGACTGACAACAAAGTTGATAATGTAGTTATAATCATATCATGCAGGCGAGAAGAAGGACAAGTGAATAACAGACTGTGAGACAAACTGATGGATAAACAAGCAGCAGTCAAATTGAGCAACCATGCACACAGAGAAATAATATAAAACAGACAGACACATAGACAGACAGATAGACAACCTCAGACAGACAGATAGATGGATAGATATAGATATGTAGACAGGGATAGACAGATAGACATACATACATACATACATACATACATACATACATACATACATACATACATACATACATACATACA
>JBCEWB010055496.1:0-13951 GCA_039654565.1 Peronia peronii
TCTGTCTGTCTGTCTGTCTGTCTGTCTGTCTATCTATCTATCTATCTATCTATCTATCTATCTATCTATCTATCTACTTACCTTCATAACTATCTATCTACCTACGGTTTACTTACCTATTCACCTATGTATTTATCTATTTACCTGCATATCTATCTACCCACGTACCTAGCTAGCTACCTACCTATCTACCTACCTACCTATCTACGTACCTACCTATCTACCCAGCTATCTACCTACCTGTCTCCTTATTTGTTTGTCTGTCTATCTTTCTGTCCAGTCTATTTTCTCTAACTCCCTCTCTCTTGAGGAAAGAAGTACGAAGAAAAGAAAACAAGAAAGGAAGGGGAAGATAAGGAGTCGAATCAAGAAAAGAAGGAGGCAAAGGAGGAGATGGCGAACTGGAATACTAGAAACAACTAGAGGAAAAAGAAGAAACTGAAAAATATTGAAACAAAAGCACTGAATACCAGATTGAATAACATTGCTGAACAATGAACTTAAACCTGCGCTGCGCACCTCCATTCCGAATAACCGGCGCACCCGAATGATTTGAAAACACAGATCAACTTTGCATGCTGTGCACTATTTGGCTGGCAAATGCAAAGAAGCTGTGGCGAAATTTCTGGCATTTCAGGAGGTATCTCGTGATAAACATTTATTTATTTGTTTATTTAGCGATGGAGAATTCTTAGTGAGTGCAGGAATTCACAAGAACGAGAGCTAGATCGACCTGCCTGCAGGCTGTTTAGTTGCATGAAAGAAATAATCGTGTGTGTTACAGACATTCATTTCTGCCATCAGCGGTACGATTATCAAGCTGAGGCAATGTTTCCTCTGTGTGCCTGGTCTAATACTGTGAGTGATATTTTTGTCTGCCTAATGTAATGTGAATGTGTCGTACCTAATTATATAATATTGTATCTCGTCAACTGTGAATAGCATTTCCTTTTGATGACGAATAAAGTTCATCTCATCTTGTCTTATCTTATGTGACCTCAGAGCGTCTGTCAGGTACACAGGGACCCTGGCTGACAAAACATGTTTTCCTTGAAACCTTTTGTTTCGAGAAAATTGAGATTTAGTTTGTTGATTCTTTCTCTTCACACGCAATAGAGAAAAGCAGTTTTTAGAGATTGTAGTGGTGCAGAAGTGATCTTTGATTATCGTATAATGTTTTTTTTTAAAGACAGATGGGGAAGCATAATGTGATGATAATGTTTTTCTGCCAAAAGTAGGTCAGTACAATAGTTATTATGTCATAAAATACATGCAAACTCTCGGTATATTGGGGAATCATTTAGCAGCACAGATACCACATTTAACCCATTCATCGCGTAGGTGCGTTCATCCTGGAGACCTTTCCAGAAATGCGAAACATTCCGAATGATTTGCTTTTGGCCATTTTTTTTTTCTGGAAATTTTTTGGATCGAATTAGAACTGTATTACGCCATAAAATATACCCATGTTCTTGTTTAGTGCGTCATGATCTCACAACACAGATATTTAACCCATCCATCGGTTTGAGCTCCGTTAGTTCATTCTGCAACCCTGTTGAGAAATGTAAAGCATTCAGAGTGGTTGCCCTTGTGATGTCCAAACTGATCTGGGGAGTCTCTCTAGCTGATCTAAATTTTCCTGCAGTGAGCAAGATTGGGTGAGCGGTGCAACGACACACATTATTACTGTTCAGCCATTTGAATCATCCTTTTCTTAAGACTTTCAATTTAGGTTGGACAAACCATTGCAAAATACATTACAGCTAATGTACGTTTGTTTGTTTGTGTTGGGGTTTAACGACACATCTCAGCACGGTCACCGCTATGTTGTGCCAAACACGGAAAGATACGTTTACACGTCAAGAAGAAGAGGGGAAAGAGAGCGGGACAGAAGACATGAGCAAGGAGAGAGAGAGAAGAGATATCACCCATGGAACGTCGAGGATGGCATTCCATGGCACATATCCCACCGATGGCGGGCTTTCACCGCCTGCAGGTGGGAGCAAAAAACCTATTCATTTATCCCTGACCCCCGCGGGGGATCTAATGTATGTAAAATGATCGCTCACAGGCCGTAAATAACGGTTTTTGTCATAAGGTCGGAAAATAACTCCTGAAAACACTATTCAAATTAAAAATTTTGTTTCTTTACCGGAATGGTTTTAGCTATCCTTCTTATATCAAAACTGTAAAGAGCCATAATTCCATAATATGAGAGTAGGGAGAAAGTAGCTTTAAGTGGTATGGGACAGCTCTGAATTCTTGAAATAGTGTGTCACACATCTCACTAGTGACAGTTTATATTCGTCAAACCGCACTTCATGTCATATTCGTGAAAAACTTCCCTCACGATCACTGACGCATCAATATATCACAGACATTGTAGTAACAGGCCTATTACTATTATATTTCGACTTAGCATAAACAGAATTTCTGCGATCTGTTCATCGGGGACACACAGCAAAGTAGTTGAAAACTTCTGTTCTACCCATGCAAATAATCGTGGATACGAAAGGTTTAAACCTCAGTCAAATGGATGCTTAGCAAAACGGCATGTCTATTGGGGCAAACAGGGTCCATCTGCCTCCGATCTGTTTCAGTCTCAGCTCTGTCTGAGTACACAATGAAGTTACCAGTGACGTCACCGTCTATGTTACCCAGTGACGTCACCATCTAAGCACACAATGACGTCACTCCCGTTCTTAAACTAAAATTAACACTAAAAAGGTGTACACATAGTGTGTCCTCTGCGATTTCCTTTCATTCCATTTGATGCATTTTCACGTACAGTGCATTGTTAAACGGTGTCAAGTCGGAGCAGGGAAGGGATATAGTAACTGTGTTTGCACGCTTACGCTGTAGTTCTCCTTACTCTATGGGAAGAAAAAGGTATTTGACTCCGATCCATGGTAAAATGATGGTTGAGAGTCGAAAGAAATGAAACTGTCAATCATTTACTATAATTCATTATGCGTGGCTTCGCAGACAAACAGCTGTTTTTGTTTTTCTTTTCTGGATACTTCTTCCACTCCACCCAAGCACATTTCCCTTGTTCGTCCTCTGCCCCTGAAGTTTGACTGACGTCCTCATACTGAATGTACGTGTGCCTGTGCCATGAAGTACGCGGCGCCGGGGAGGAAAGCCGTTCTCCTCCCGCCGCTCCCAGATGGACAGGTGTTATTATAGTAACATTATTTATGCTTCTAATTTCAAAATGATTTTTTGTTTTTGTTTTTGTTTTTCTTCCATGCTCTTATCTCGGGAAGGCGGACAACAACAAATTAAAAGTAAAACAATTAAGGCTTTAAGCCCGTGTTACATTTTGGCCATCTATTTTAAGTTGTTCCTAAGGACATCTGGATGGGTAACTACATGCACATACGGAGAGCTGACAATCTTCGCCAAGGCCCGACAGGATTACGACCACGGCTGAGATAGTTTTATCTGCAAAAGACTGAAAATCCTAAAGGAACTTACTACTACTACTAGTGAAGGTTCCCTCTGTTGCCTGTTCAGATCCCTTATCACATGTCCGAACCACTTAATAAATTCTATGACGCTCTATGAAGTTAATAATCGGTTTATCTTATTGATGACGCCCTAATGTGGTCTTTGCAGGTGAGATTTATTTTTTTTTCCCGCTAAAGCTCATCTCCCATGCTGTGATTTTAATGGCATTACACCACTTTTGCTTTTTTCATTAGCAATCCGACAGTATATTCTATGTTCTCCCGCGGGAGCTCGGCGTATATACGTAGGTTCTTTGCTCCCACCTGCAGGCGATGAAAGCCTGGAATGCCATCCTCGATGTTCTAGGGGCGATATCTCTTTTCCCTCTCTTCGCTCCTGTCTTCTGTCCCGCTCTCTTTCCTCTGTTCTTCTTGATATGTAAACGTATCTTAACGTGTTTTGGCACAATATAATCGTGATCCTGCTGATGTGCCGTTAAACTCCAACACAAATAAATAAACTATTTGTAGTATGTGTAGTTTAGTTACCTGGCGGCACAGTGATACCTTGAGACGTACTTTTACTTTATTTATTTTCACTTTAAGGAAATCAATTCTTTCTTAATGTTATCGCGAGGAACCAATTCGTTATCTCTGAGTCCTGTTTCAGCAAAGGACCAAATACGTCTTTTTCTTTGTGAAAACTGTAATCAATGCATTTAGCCTTAAAGAGCTGCTCAAGTTTTTGGCATCGATTTACAGTAGTCGAATGGACAGCATGCGTGTTTTAATTTGTCCATATGAATAATTGATGCAACAACCTGCTAATGTTGCATTGTTTTGTTGTTGTTGTTTGTTGTTTGTTGTTTGTTGTTGTTGTTTGTTGTTGTTGTTTGTTGTTGTTGTTTGTTGTGAAAAGCTGCTGGAAAGACGAGATGGGAATATTCGACTTTCATTTTTTAAGAATCGGATCGCTCAATCTTGTTCTCTTTGACATAAACAGTGAGCTCTTCATGAACCGGAGTTATGAATGTTGGGTTCTGTGCCAGGATTAGTTTCGTATTTTTTCTGCTTTGTTTTGTTTCGCTTGTTATCTCTTTTATCTCCACAGTGGCACACGTTATCACGTGTCTGCTTCCCAACAGGCAATGAACGTTTACGTGCAGAAGCGGCAAAAATCTCAATAAATATCTCCTTTCACATCTCTCTTTATCTTGGCGCTGTTTCAAATGTTTCACAACGAGATGGGCTTATAATGTACTGAGCTCGCTCCTGAAAATAATTGGAGGTAGCGTAGATCAAAGATTTAGGCAAAGTTATTTACAAAGGCTTCACATATCTTGTTTTTCTCACATATTGCTAAATAAAACAATTTGTGGCTTAGTTTGGAGTTGGTATTGTTGACTACAGTCTTGGAAAACTTTTGATTTTAGTCGAGAAAAAGCTGAAACTGACAAATAATTATTATTGTCGTATCTCAGAAAGCAGTATTACTCGTAGATCTCCAAATTAGAGGTTGAATCCTATACATTGTTGAGAAAAATTACATTCACATGATAATTTTCATGAAAATGATTTCGAGGTAGCGATGACTTAAAATATAAGATAAAGATCATGTTTATTTGTCCACAAAAGAACAATCTTTTTACAGTTAATGTGATATAATAAATATGTAAAAATCATTCACGCACACATGCATATAGACTAAAACGTCATGGATATTTCCAGAACAAGGCAGGCTCCAGAAAAAGTACTGTTATTCAATAAACATACAGCTGATGGAAGAAATTGATATCTGCTACATTCTCGACTTGCTGTTCAGAATCACAAACGCTTACCCCTTTTAGGAATAACTTCAGTTAATATAAAGGCATCATTTACACCGGCTTCAGGTATTCCGGTTGTATTTCTCCAGATCTTCTCCAAAGAATTCAGTTTGAGATTCAGTTGTGATGGCGTCACTATGGCACCTAAACATAAATCTTGTTCTACGAGTAACTTCGCCGTCTTCTGGCAGAGTCGCTTATAGGGATCCATCACAGTCCTACCTGCAAATGTAGACAACACACACTAATATCATCAAACTGCCACTGACGTAAAACTTTACCGCTGTCAGTGATAAAACAGTTGAAACATGTTTGGTCTTAAATACCACAAAGTTGGACTCGGTCTGAGACAAGAACAACTGGAGTATCACGGGGGATGTTGGAAGGAAAAGGGACCGATGAAAATAGAGGAAAAAGACTGTGAACAACACAACATCATGATTGAAACCAGAAAGTATCACGGCTAAAATACTAACAGCAACGAGGAATTGGGACATGTAGAGAGAAATGATCGCATACTCTATGGAGGAAAGCAACTGGTCACGACTACAATATGCAAAAAGGTTAAAAAAACAAAAACAAAACAAAACAAAAAGTTGATATAAACACTAAAAACTATTAGAAAACTCAATACGATAGAGATATATGCTCAGATTTGTTGACCAGAATGCTACCACTCCCCCTTGGACAGTTGCTGTAGTATAGTTTATAACATGGTCAAGGAAACATCTGTTACAGCAATAAATCATTGATTTCTGAATCACATTTTTGTTTTGTATATTCAGGGTTTGCAAACACATGTTGTGTTTTGGATTCATTGAAAAAGTACACACTCGGTTCGCTCGTTTAAGATCGAAACAACTAAAGGGACAAGCTAGGGTTTGTATGTGGGGGAACATGGTTACCCTTTTCTTCTCTTTCACTGTCTTAATTCCTCCGAGGTCATGGGGTATCTCCTGTCCAAGGTGTTGTTCAGCAGTCTCTCTATCCAGGAACGGACCAGAAAACAAACAAACAAACAAACACAAATTGCAGAGATCCAGGCCATAGTTCACAATCATGACGGATAGAGAAGACTGAAGCTCAACTAGCTGGATGGGACCCCGACGACTGCAGATGAAGTTACAGACTAAAAAGAAGACGTTGAAATAATGTCTCAAATTTTGCTTGAACATCGTTGCGGCAGTTGAGGGGTCCACGTCTATTCCAGAAGGCGGGCCAAAATTAGGCCAACACTTTGTAGGGAAGCACTTTATATGTTATAAAAACATTTTATTACAGTAATAAAATTATTATAATTATCTAAATTTAGTTACAATCAGGTTAGTTTAACACTTTGTTTACATTTAAATCTCACCCTCTTATCTAGTTCTCCCTCACTTCTCTCTCTCTCTTTTCTCTCCCTCGCTCTCTCTCTCTCTCTCTACATGTTGAACATGGATTTAATTTTTAAAATTGGTTTACAAGAATGGCTTCGCTAATTTTGATCTAAAGCAAAGACACAAATACTGAAAAACTGTTAATCTAGTTAAAGATCACCATGTATATGTCGATATGGTTACCTAACTGCACATTCCAGAATTACTCCTCCTATTTGAGGTCTTACCAAGGAGCTTATACTATTTATACTGGAGTGCGGACTCATGACGCCGCTTTAACAAAACACAGTGTATCTAGCGTACCAATACAGGTGCCATGGTCATGGGGTTAGATTTAGTATTTTATACGTGAGTTTCGTTTAGTTTTGCACGTGGTAGCATAACAACAACGGCGTTAAGTCTTAACGTTAAATAGGTTTCTTGCCCTTATGGCCATGGCTCCACATTCGGCACGCATGATGTCATCAGTCCGCTCTCCAGTATCATAATAGTATAAGCTCCTTGTGTCTTACATTATTATCTCCCAGCCTTCCCATCAGGCATGATGGAATGCTAAAAATAGCGTCAGGTGCACGTACAGATTTTGTTTGTACCTTCGTGCTGTCGTTATCTCTGTGTGAGAAAGTGGCTGAGATGGTATCGTCCCATTTTGGCTGTATCAGAGGTAGACACGCCTTGCCCTGTACAGATAGTTTGACAATATCTAAAGCTTGTTTACTTTGATCTGTCTCATCACAGCCGGTCGAGATGAAGTGAAAGCCAGTGACGTCAAGGAGAGCTCGATTTGGGAAACAAGGTTTAACCCTTTAAATGTTCACAGACTGATCTTGTCAAAAACTCACTCATTCGTCATATTTTGTGTTTGAGCTCATATACAAATAAGACATAACATTATAGTAATGAAATACTCACCTCATGTTGTCTTCAAGTGCTAATGTCATATTAAAACATCATAACATTTCCTCAGTTTCTGCGAGACATTTTTTGGGTTGACAATAAGGTAAGATTTGCTTCATTAACTCATTAACTCTTTCGGGACTGCCACAAGACAGCATATCGATGATAGCAGGAATTCACATTTAGACGAACGCGCCTATTAAATAGAATTTAATTCAAGAGAACATTTAGAATTTTGAAATTTGCAGAACAGTTTTAAATCATTTTTAATGATGGTCATGGCTTTTTCAATGTAAGTCTCTCCTATTCCTCCCCCTTCGCTCTTTACCTTCTCCCCCCTCTCTCTCTTGTTAGTGTGTGCGTATGTGTCTATGTGTATGTTTCTCTCTTTCGCCCTTTGTTCGTACATTTCAGTAAGTTTCCGTCAGACAGTTCCTGTACGTTGTCTCAGGGCAAACAGTTTAGTTACCTACATATCTCATTCAACCAAACAGAAAACTTTGATCGTTTTGACTATATTTTCCATCATACCTGATCTGACACCTTGATATCGCGAAAGTAACAAAATGGCTTTCATAAGATTTAACCTTGTGATCTCTTTCAACATGTAGTAAATAAATATAATGCAATTTTTTAGAACAAAATGATGCAATAATCTGTCATTTCATTACTCAAAACTTCTATTTTGAGAAATAATTAATTTGATTTTTTAAAAAAGGTGTTTTGATAAGTAGATTAACACTGGCCTTGTCAGTTGTCTTCAGTCGATTGTTCCAAATACAAAATCACGTTAGACGTGCTAATAGTTCACTTTCAGTAGAGATTTGCAGAATGCAGCAGTTTTAACACAGAACTGGAAAACAGAAGCAGATTGAATCAACATAAGTCCACGTCGGGACGTAGTTAAGTCTGCCCTCTTCTGACAGAACATCACATAATATGCATATGTAAGTCAAATCAGTTTATTTGTTAGTATTGTGTCCTCATATGTTGTGAATCATCGAGCATTCATCGATCATAGGGTGATCACACAGAAAACTCATAGCGGACCAGTTAACTCGATTTATTACACTGAAACGATTCGGACATCGTGATACAGACATTGTTCTTCATTATGGGTGTACATAGAGCCACAAACTTCATCATAGTAAATATTGAACATCCATATTACATCATTTCAGGACATGGACATAGACATGAACATTACATGTGTTAATTCATTATCTTTGACAGGACCTACATTGATGATTAACATAAAAAATCACAATGATCATAAAAATGACACTTTTTCTAAGGGAAGCAACTCTTGGCTGCCAACTGAAACAACTCTTGACCAAGGGAAATAACCATAACAGTTAGGTTCAATTTCCCAATGTCAGGACGCATCTTCAGTTCTTGGTCCCGTGTCTGCATCCTGAAAAATAAAATTTTTAGATCTGAATCTGTGATAGAATAAATGTTTATGAGAAATAGATTTTGTTTTTGTTTGTGTGTGTACGTGTGTGTGTGTGTGTTTGACTCTCCTGTAAAATTTGATTTTGTGCATATGTCATCTTTTACTGGAAGAGGGCAGAAGTGTATGCACATCAACATATGAACTCATACAAATATCTCTGCCCACATTGTACAGTTATGTGAGAAGGGTAGGCTGAATGAAAGCTGGATGACGCAAACATCTCCGAATGGAGAAAGAGAATGGCATGTAAAGAGGTTAAAGCGATGGAAGCAAGAAAAGTTATTCCCCTTGTTAATTTGTTCTGTAGATAAACTATGTTATCTGCTTCCTCTGGCACTCTCTACTTACATCCACATCTACGAGCTCTCTCCCCTTTAGCCAGTTTCCAGAGGCCAAGGTAATCATAATTATATCAGCGATGTGGCAAGTTCTTCGGCCAACTCGATTCATAGAAACTTTACTAACTTGTCTAGCACTTTAGAAAATTAAAACAAGCAAACAAACAAACAAACAAACAAACAAACAACAACAATAAGAACAAAACAAAACAAAACAAACAAGAAAAAAGGGAAAAAAAAAACACCAAAAAACCCACATACAAAAAATGATAAAACACTGTCCAAAGATTTAAGAAAACAACAAACTTTTAAACTTGCTCTTGTCCCAAAAGTGTCTTCTTGCATTTTTGAAATCTGCAGCATTAAAGTCACGGCATGAGGGAACAATGTTGTCTGTTGTATTTTTAAAATATTTTAGACAGCATGGCATCACTACCAGTACAATTGTTAAGTGAGCATTGCCGTACGTGTCTGTAACATGGGTGGTCGAACTGGGCCTAACTGAGCTGTGAGAGTGAGCAGTTAGATTTCGGTCTGTGCATGTTTGAAGCTGACTGAAAGGAAACAGATGGGACGTCGTGTTATTGCGCCTGTCAGTTTGTGCGTGTGCGCGCGCGCGTATGTGTGTGTGTGGAAAAGAATTTTTTTTAAAAACCCTGTTTTCGTTGAGCGCGCGTTTATCTGTGTGATTTATGTGTTTGTATGTTCATGTGTGGGTCGGGGGGGGGGGGGGGGATTGGGGGGAGGGGGGTAAATCTGTTAAAATTTGTAGTCTGTGTGTGTGGTGTGAGTATGTCTGTAAAAGTATGCACCTCTCTCTTTCTCTCTCTCGCTCTCTTTCTGTCTTTCTTTTTCCTTGTATTTTTCATTCTTTCATATTTTCTTTCTTTCTTTTATTCTTTTTTCTTCCTATTTCTCTTTCTTTTTTTCGTCTCTTTTATTCTTTCGTTCTTACTTTCTTTCTTTGTTGTTTTGCAGAGGCATGCTCTTTCATAAGAAATCAGAGTTGTTTGTCTGCCTGCATGTATCTGTCTGCGTGTGTGTGTGTGTGTATATATATATATATGTGTGTGTGTGTCTGTAAGTGTATCAGCGGGTGAGTACTTGCCTGACTGCAGAGATGCACGTAACAGCCCCAGGTTCCTGTCGACAAAGCCGATGAGATAAGTATCGGAAGTGTTATAGAAATATCGCCGATCTCACAGCACCGTATAGGGTGGGTCTAGAAATCTTGCTATCTTACATATTGTTGATTGTCTCTCAGGAACCGAGGATAATATACAGTACATATATTCTGTCGGTGTCTGACCTATCGATTTACAGAACAGAGTGGTCGCAAAAGTTCCAGGATACCGAATGACGATAAAGAAATTAACTTAATGGACACTTTCTTAATTTTAATACAAAAATATCAGAAAAAAAATATCAGGAATATCAGTTAAACTAACAGAAATATCAGGCATAGCAGAGATATCGAGAACAGCAGAAAATCAAATCAAATATTCAAAAATCAAAATCAAATCTTTTGACTGAGCCTGCATTTGCAGAATGTCAATTTTGACCAAGGGCATGGATCACTTTGTAAGGCCCTCCATTCGCCGGGAGTGAATGTATGAGTACCTGCCTATGTGGTAAACGGCGGTGGGGAGGAACGCCATTCTCCTCCCGCCACACCTTCGTGGAGTCAAGGCATTTTTTAAAAAAAGTTCTCTTTTCTTTTATTATTATTATTATTATTTAATTATTTATTTTGTAAAATTATTTATTATTATTATTATTTCTTCCCTTCATTCTTAATATTATTTTTATCATATGTTTATTATTATCTTTATTATTGTTCTTTATATCAATCCCCAAGCTCTTATCTAGGGAAAGGCCGACCTACCCCAAAGAAAACGTAGAGAAGGAAATGACCCCGATAATAATCAGCCGAGACAGCTCCCTTTGGGTGGCTGAAAGGCTTTGTATTTTTCTCTCTTTCTCTTTCTATCTCTCTGTCTCTCTTTCTCTATATCTCTTTCTCTTTTCTCTCTCTCTCTCTCTCTCTCCCCCCCCTCTCTCTCTCTCTCACTGCCTCATTTCGTATTGTCTGGTATCTGACTCTTAGCTGTCGTTGTACGCTTATCATGGATGTTCATCTTCTGTCGGGTGACGGACCAATCTGCTTCACGTGCAGCGCGGGCCTCAGTCACGTGCCTCTCACACTCCAGACATCGCTTATTCACTCGGTCAGTCAGGGTCCAGATACGAATGTTGAAGATAATCTGTTGTTTACTGTGGAGGTAATGACAGAGACAAGCAACATCTAAGGGTTTGGGTTAGAGTCAGGGGCGGGGTTAGGATTAGCATCTTTGAGGCCTTCTATTGGTTTTAATTTTCATATCTTTACGATTATTTTCTCTCCATCTTTTCCCCTTTTCTAATATGATAATAGTAATGATAATAGGAATGATATTAATGGAAGAGAAGAAGAGGAAGAAGGAGATGATGATGATGATGATGATGATGATAATTTATTGCCCCGACGAAGAGCCAAGCGGGCTCGAAAATTTGGCTAGCGATATTAATTCACTTTATTAACTCAATTCAAAATTCTTCATATTGTTTTTCAACTGTTTTGATGTATTTGATTAGTTGCCGGTGGACAGTTGTCTTAATTTTTAAGACATTTTTTTGTAAAATGATGATGATGATGTTGAAAGTGATAAGGAAAAAAGAAAAGGAGAACAGAAGATAAAGAAATGTGGTGTGATGTTATTCATTATACGTGTTATATTTTTTCTTTCTCTCTCTGTCTCTCTCTGTCTGACTCTCTCTCTGCCTCTGTCTTGTCTTCCTCATCTCTATCTATCCTTTTCTCTCTTTCTGTCTCTCCCTTTCGCTCTCTCTATCTCTCCCTTTCTCTCTCTCTCTCTCTCCCTTTCTCTCTTTCTCTCTCTCCCTTTCGCTCTCTCTATCACCCCGTCTCTCTCTCTTAGTCTTTCCTCCTTTCCATCTCTCTCTATCTTTCTCTTTTTTTCTCTCTTTCTCTTTTTATTTTTTCTCCCCACCACCACCATCACCCCCTTGCCTTGCCTGCCCCTCCTTCTTTTACACCACTTTCTGTCAATCTCATCAATCTTCTGTAACACTTGGCTCAGTGATAGCGTCACCGTAGAACAGCAAGACAGTATTGAGACTAGCAAGCTGATACCACAACTGACAAGTAAAATATCCCGGGTATAAAACATCTGCCTCACCGGTACTGACACAGGAATCAAAAACAAACATATCCCACATCCACTCCAAGTTGTGCGCGGAAAACCAAAACTACCGTAAACTATGTGCGTGCAATAGAAACACCGGAATAGACAAGACATTACCGGGATAGATGTATTCTCTGCTTGAATTGTTGCTGGGGTTTGTCTAAGTGTTTCTGATGAAGAATACATTTATTATCTGTCCCTTATTTCTTTATGGACTGGCAACAGGGCGGGAAAATGGGTTGGAAAAGTGAAAAACCTTCTTGTTTCTCTCTTTTTTTTGTGTGTGTGTTCTCTTGTTTCGTTTTGTTTTCCTTGTTTTTTTTTTTTTCTCTTGTATTACTTTTTTTTTCTTCTTGTCTTTCCTCTTCTTCCTGTTTTCTTTCTTTCCTTCTATTTTTTCTTCTTTTTCTGCTTCTTTCTCCTCTGTTTCTTCCTTTTATTTCATTCCTCTTCCTCCTCTCTTTCTTTTTGTTCCTCTGTTTCTTCCTTTGTATCTTTTCCTGTTCCTTCCTTTTTCTGTTTATTCCTCTGATTTTCCCCGTCTTTCTTTTTTTATATGCACAGTGCTAGCTCTTACAATTCCTTTTCTTTTCGCTTTTAGTGTCGTTCTAACCATGGATATTAACATTGACAAGTCCAGTTTCATTTTTAGCCCACTTATCTGATGAGGCTGATAATAAAGAAGAAGATAAATTAGAATTTATTGGTATTGATGTAGAAACATTCGACATTATCACCAGTAAAAAAGATAAACTATAAGTTTTTGGTATAGAAATAAAGCATCACTGTTCATTTTGCTCGATTTTGTTGTTGTTGTTGTTGTTCAGGAAAAAGAGTGACACCCCATCAATATGACTGTGCGATATCAGATTCGTTCGAAACTGTCTCGCCTGTTACCTTTCGACCTCTGCCTCTCACAAGGCAGTTAGTTGAGATATACCAGAGATCTTTTCACCCTTTACTTTAGTTGTGAAGAAACCGTGTGTTTATGATTGCCAGCGATTAAACAAAATGAGGGAACAGGAAAGACGGGGTGAGACAACTAAAGAAAATGGTAGAAGTTATAGCTTCTGTCTAATTCACCCTATTTAACCTAGATTTAGCCAATATTGCCAGTTTATTTGTTTGTTTGTTTGTTTGTTTGTTTCTCCAGTTTGGTTGTATCCAGGTATGAAAAAGGCAGGCTCTATTTTTCATTGGTCTAGTCTCCGAAAACTACTTGTAACTGTCCATGGATAAAAGTAGATCTGGGAGTATATTCGCACTATTCATTAATTATTACAAGCCTCGCTCCCCCCACCCTCGCCGACCCCGTCCTCCCCCCCGTCCTTTCACTCTTTCTCCTGCCCCCTCCCCCTCCT
>JBCEWB010055507.1:0-13951 GCA_039654565.1 Peronia peronii
TATCTATCTATCTATCTATCTATCTATCTATCTATCTATCTATCTATCTATCTATCTATCTATCTATCTATTTTTCTGTCTACATTTCCTCTTCTCTGTCTGTCTGTCTGTCTGTCTGTCTATCAATCAGTCTCTCTAGGAAGTGAGGACGGTGCTCTTTGAATGACCCTCATCGTAATACAAACGTTATTCTGATAGATTGAAAATTCGCCCACCCTTATTTCTTTCTCCTGCCTCCCTTCTTCAAGGGATCTTTTGTCCCCTTTATACACATTTTTTCAGCTAATCCTCCCCGTCTAGTCTTTCACATGGTCCATAGTTCTTTCCCACATATCTTTGGACTGTCAATGTATTGTAAACTTAATAACAAGCCCGGTCAGCCATGAAGGGTTTGTCCTAAAGGTCAAGGTCGGATATTCAGCTGTGAGGTACTAGACCGTTACAGACACTAGTGGTTCCCAGATTTTTCGGACAGACACCCGTTTGATCCCCAGACGACTTTCGCACCGCCCCCAATCCAGAGAATTAATTTCATGTTTCTCTTGAGTATTCGTAAAACGCGCGCCCCCAAGTTCTAAATTTTGTCATCTAATCTTAATAAAGTAGACAGAAAGGTAGTTATAAACAGCATTTGATTTTTTTCAACATACGTGGACATAGATATTGTTAATCATTGATCATTATGCGACTTAAAAGAACAGCAATGTGCGACAAGCAAACAGATCATATTCCTTGTATCTCTAATTCTTACGACATCGCCCCACCTTTTAACCATTGTCCAGCCATCTATCGCCCCCCCCCCACCTCTCCCCTCCCCCCTCCAACATTTCAGTGTCCCATGGGAAACTCTAATTACCCTCCTCCCAACTCAAGAGGGCGGTATCGCCCGCTTTGGGAATCACTGACATACACTATAAGAAAGACGCTTTCCTTACCAAACCTTTGCCTGTGTTGGGACCATATTCTTTTTGTAAAGTGTATCTACGAGATTCCGTTATACGGGGGATACATTCCTTACAAATCTATATGAAGTGCGACATGATGAAACCAGACGCTGGCCAAGTCGAAGTGACTAGGCGTTTTGCGACTTTACCGATACCGAATTAATTTTCAACACAGACATTCGCGAAACTCCAGGACTTAAGAGGATTACTCGCATCCTGAAAAAAAAAAAAAAAAAACTGAACCAAACAAAAAGCAAAATAAAACAAAGTAACAAGAATAACATTACACTCACACACAGACAGACATACACACACACATAATAACCAGTGATGATAAAATCGAGCTATCTCATGTCATATCGTTTTGACATGTGCCAGATTTCATTATGCCGTGTTATCTCATGAATGTGTTTGGTGAGTCACATTTCTTAAGGGAACATGCAAGGTATAAACTGCAAAACTAACATTGCTTAATAAACTCCAATCCTGATAAACAGAAAGACAGAACGAAGGAAATGAAAAAAAAGAAAGGCAGGAAACAAAAAAAAAGAAAGAAGGAACAAAATACCAAAAACAAAGAAAGAAAGAAAGAAAGAAAGAAAGAAAAGGACAGAGAAAGACAGAAGAAAGAAATAAGAAACACTGCAAGACAGATAGGAAAAAAGAAAGAAAGGAAGAGAGAGGGATGAAAGGAAAAAAGAGAAAGAAAGAAAGAAAGAAAGGAAGACAGCTAGACAGAAAGAAATGAGTAAAGAGAGGAAGAACAGAGAGAAGGAAAGAAACACCAAAAGACAGAAAAAAAGAAAGAATGAATGAAGAAAAGAAGAAAAGAAGAAACAGAAAAAGACAGACAGAAAGAAAGAAAGTGAGACAGTGAGAAGGACAGAAAGAAGGATGGAAAGGCAGAAAGAAATAAGAAAAACAGAAAGTTAGTCATAGACAGAAATAAGAAAGAGAGAGGGGAAAAAGATATACTGAAAGACAAAAAGAAAGAATGAAAGGAAAGAAACACTGAAATACTGAAAGGCGGAGGGACAGAGACAAACACAGAAATAGACACAACAGGAAAGAAAGAAACAAGGCGAAACTCCAAGGTTGAAAAGGCTTCAAGTAAAAACCGATAAATACATATTAGACTGCGTCGGATTGTGAACCCTACTTTACTGCTTCCCTCGCCTCCATTTGGCCCTCTTCAAGGCTCCCCGGCCAAACTAAATCTGCTTTATGTAACATACTGTTCTCTTGTGTGTTATGTTAGACGATGACCTCGCTTTCAGCTGTAATAACAGCCGTAGAGAAAATCGCCTTATATAACATAAATGACAAAGCGCTACGGTCATACAAAAGGCCCAGCATCTGTGGTCGGCGATCGTGTCTTCCTGCCAGCATGATGCCGATGACATGGTTTTGTCTCCATTTTTTTAAACCCTACATACCACTGCAGCTTGAAATAGGTTTTTAGCGAAACCCACATTTTACAAGGGGACGAAATTCAAGATGGTGACCATGGAGGTTTAAAAAAAAATTAAATACTGATTTCTCCAAATTCGGACATGCTGAATGTAAATTTATTAAGACGAAAATTGTCTATTGTAAAAGGCACCAATTTCATCTAATTCGCATGTGCTATATTCAAATTTGAGGTTCAAAATTGTCTTTTGTGCTTTTGGAGATCGCCCCAGGGATCCCCGCCCCCCCCCCCCCCCTTTCCCTTTGAAGAGCACAGTCTCATCTCCATGGCAATACGGTTTAAATGAACGGAAGTTGTGAACTTCTTCAAAGCTTTTGGAAAAGGATTAAATCCTTAACCTAGTAAAGGAACCAACAGACCAACAAGTACTGTACAACAAGTCAATATTTCTTTGTGCAACAGAGGAGGAGGGGGGGGGGGGGAGGGGAGGGGGGAGGGGAAGAAACCTCTGTGGAGCATTGAAAAAAAAAAAAAACCAACAGTCAACAGTCTTGGCTTCAAAAAAAAAAAAAATCATCCAGCTGTGGATGGTACGAACCTTATATTGACCGACTGTTTTAATTTAAGTTGAGAAAGTGCCAATTCATAAAAACTTGGGAGTGAATAATAAATTCTAAATTGAACTGTCATGACTGCGCTTCTTTCATACATAGGTAAATAAACGTCTGTATTTTATTAGAAGACTTTATAATGTTTGGTATAGACATGAATTTGATCAACGTGAGTTATGGATCCACCAAACAATGTGTGGTAACTTTTTATGTAACAGCATTCGCGGGAAATAAACATGAGCATGACAAATAAACACATAAGTAGATGTATCATGAAAAACTAAACAACAACAACAACAACAACAAAACAAAGGAAAAAAATAAAATAAAATACACACAAGTGATAAAGAAATCATGGCTGGGTACACTGACGCCTATAGCAGAAAGCCCGTATATCAAAGCTCAATACAGTGCGCCCATTTTATGAACAAATATTCCTCAAGAAGTAAGCAGGTGTTTAATGCGCGTAAGAACCAAAGAAGAGCTAGAATACAGATAATAAATACACCCAAATCTAGTTTCAGTAGTATCAAATTACGGCGAATGTAACATACAAAAGACTCCAGTTTGCTTAGACACTTGAATGGGAGTCGCCGTGGCCATGTGGTTTGGCGTCTACTCATGGTGAACAACTTAAGTCGTGGGTTGCGGGTTCAGCTCGCCGATCCTGCCATCGGGGGATGAAAAGAACACAAAGACTGAAACCTGCATTTTTTCAGTGATTCAACGGTTCTCTGGCCTCTAGGGTAGGGAAGCCGGACGTCTAGCCTTCTCGGATTAGGGCGAATATATTTTGAAGGTCCCGTGTGTACGTTAAAGAATTCGTGGCAGTTAAAAATCGAAGAAGAGTAGGCGTAATACCGCTGTCCGGGCATAATTTCCAAATTCCGAATTTCTACTAACTTAAATTATCACCAAAACAGGCAGCCTCTTAAAGACGAGATAATTTTTCTTTCATAGATTTGAAAGGTTTGAAAAAGATGAAAAAGCAAACTTGAATATGATCACATGTTACCGCCTGCATTTCTGGCTCTAGTAAATAAATGTATGTCAGTTTGTCGGGCATAAATCAAACATGGCTTTAAAATACAAATTAATATGTGTGCGTGTTTCTAAGTGTGTTGTTGATGCATTCTTACACAGTTTGACTATACTTATTACTCTGTTATATTTCTTACAAGTGTTTGAGTGTTTTTCGTTGCGTTTGCGTTCTAGTGCCGTCTTTCAGCCTCCTGCGGGCAGCTATCCCGGCTTATGTGTTTTTCTGTTCATGCAGTATAACGATGTAGACCTATATTCTGTTTAACTCTCAAAGTGCCCACAGATACTGATGGAATGCCATCGCATCTTGAATGACATTTTCATCTTCAAACCATGACCGTTTAGGTCTAAAACCCAGTTAATATGAAACGATTTCTTTTTTAAAAAAATTATATTATATTTTATTTTGGAAAGTAACTGGAATGCAAAGTACAATGACCGTCTTCCCATTAGCTTAGCTCTGTGACACATTCAGGGTTAAAGATGTGTGGCTGTGCATTTATTTGTATATTTGCTGTCTATTGATAAAAAGCTGAAATATCTATATTATGTCTGTATGTAATCGCCCATTTAAACATAGCTTGACTGTGTAGGCTGATTACAGGAGCATAAAATTGATGTGTACATACGTATGAGGATGTGCTTATGCGTGATGTCACCATAACTGTACGTTCAACTGATGTCTAAGTCAGTCAAGGTTAGCGAAGTATGTCTATGTCCTTGAAATAAAACAACCGTCGACTTAGCAAGGCTATATGACTTCTGTTGATGTTATATACAAGGAGGAATAAAGCTTGGTCCTATAAACACGCTGAAAAAGTCCATCAAGAAATAATGTAACATTGATGAAGAAATATGAGAAGAAACCCCTAGAGATACCGAAATAAAAACATGTAAAAAGGTAACATTGACGAGAGCAAGGGAAAAAGAAACAGAAGACACATTGAAACAACCCCCCCCCCCCCCCAACCCTTACAAATGTAAAATTGATGACGAATAATGGGAATTAATTCCCCTAGAAATGTAACATTCATGACAAATAATGGGAAACGATACATAAGACACATTTGAGACAATCCCCCTAGAAATGCAACATAGATGAAGAACAATGGAAAAAGACACAAAGACGGCCTAAACAAAAAATCCATGTAAAAAAGTGACATCGATGACGAACAATGGAAACTGTGGCCACGAACAGGCCTTATTGGAAACAAGTTATTCGCAAGAGTGAAAACTTGTGAGAATGAAAGATTTACAGCAGCCAAGTGGAAAAGCCTGCAGCAATCATATGATGGTCAGAACCAATTCTACAGGTAAAGCGTTCCATTGAGTGTTCAATATGCAGCCGCATGTGCACCAAATTGGCGCCTCTGGTCCGACGTGAAGGTACAGCACAAATGAACCAAGTGTTAGGTTGGATATGGATTCTATCGCTCAAGACTGTCGACCACATATTTTTGTGTATGTAGGTGTGTAAGTATGAGTGTACTCATGTAGCCTAGTCACTATGATTGTATAATATACTTATGTCCTCGTTAGCCAAGGCTGCTGAAGTATGTCCTTAGGGCAAGAGACTCAGCCAAGCAAGACAAGGCTTTATGATAGCTATTAATGTTATACATGTATAGACCTACTTATAGTCACAGTGGTAAAACAATGAAGGGGACTGCAGCGAGTGGTTTAATGATGCCCTTTGAAGAAACGATCTTTTCCTTGAAAACTCAGTTTCGGGGAATCGCTATACAGTTTTGCAATCTCTCTCTCACTTCTCTCTCTCTCTTCTCTCTCTTTCTCTTTCTCGCCATACAGAGCCAACAAACTACATTATATTATAGGGAATGAATTAATGTAATGGATTGCCTTTAAACATTCTGGAAAGTTGTATTCGAATACTTGGAGAAATACTTGAGCTGTGATTTAAGAAAAAAAAAAAAAAAAGCCAGCCTTGGATACTTGTTACTGCACGATAACTGCTACTTTGCGACATACGGGCTTATAATAATATTCACGATTTTAAAGCAGTGGTATATTAGAGCATTATAATAACGCTATGTCACCAATGAATATAAGAAGCTGTCAAGAGCTAATACAAATATAATTATGTAAAAAAAAAAAAAAAAGGATTTGCCGTTTACATCGCCTCATATTTATACCTTTCTGTATCTTGATGGGATGGAAATAAATTTTGGAATTGAGGCCTGTTTCACATAAAAATAGAGGATGATTTGTGGCTTCGTTTTATATAAAGAAACAACCGCGCCCTGCAAACCATCTTACCATCTTACGTCATTTAGACTTCTATTTCAAAATTCGGATTTCTCATCCTTTTTGGAATAGCTGTCTAAATAGCGTGAAAATGATGAGATAGTTTATGGCCTCATATTTTCTTTTTTTTTTTTTTTAATGAAGCGATTCTTCAGAATTGTGGACCGCAGCCAATGATTTGACCAGGGGTCAAGCTGAAACTTACCAGATACAAGTGGTCAGATACATTTTGATGTGCTTGGTCAGCAGTCCGAAGACAGGGGCGTTGACAGCTGATAACTTTGCGAAAATTAACTTTTGTTGTTCTTGTCCGAAAACTGGTTTTCTGTGGAGGAGAGGGAGCGTGGGTTAAAGGGGTGGTCGAAGAACATTTTTTTAAAAATACAAGAAAGAGCGATGAAGATACAATGTAGAAGTATACAATTACTGCTCTAGGATAAGGGTATACGTTATCTTCAGAGCTTTTCAGATAGCCAATAGAAAACCTGTAATAATATAAGCCAGTCTGTTTATTACACCATTATGAATTTTATTGGAGTAATATGTGATTATTATGCTGTTGACATATTTCTTTTTAATACTATTATCTAATAATTCTCTTTGCTCAGAAATGCCATAAAATATCAGCTCCATTTTGACGTAAATCTGACATAGGCCTGGGTCGCTATCGTAAAGCAATGACAGTATGCAGAAGCCAAGAAGGAATATACAGTAATCAATCTCAGATATGAGGGAGTGTTTTAGGAATGAAAGAACCGAGTACAATGAATCAAGTACACAGAGGAATGAGACATTTTGTCAGTCAAACACGAACATTATAAGACAAGAATTACACAGAAGGAAAGATCTTATTGTTTGAAACGGGTCTGTCAAAAAGAAAAAAAAAATATATGAAAACAAACAAACAAACAAACAAAACAGGGTTCTAACACTGGCTGCAAACAACCATAATAATGATTATGCAAAAATTAGAGTGCATAACAGATTAAACATAGTGTGTACTCATGATCTGAAAAGAATGTTGTATATAACGTACTGTCACAGATATGACATGGAACAATGAAAACTATTATACATAATTCTAAAAATATCTTCAAAGTGATATTCATTTCGAAATTCTATGAATTGAATGGTGTCATAGTAGCAATGCTGGTAATACAATTAGAAAACACTAAGAAAAAATAAAATAATATTTAAAAAAATAATAATAATAAAATAAACAATCATTGAGGATATGGCAAATAAAAATAAAATAAAAGAGGCATCAATCTGGAAGAGTTGTGAGTGATTGTAGTGCAATGTAGTTATGCAATGAACTCTCTGTATAATCTATTTAGTGTAAGAAAAGTCTTCCATCAACGATCAAGTAGGCTTGAAACAGAGGACATGGTTTCCTTTGATCTATTTTCATTTTGCCATGGAGATGCCAAAATGCCGACAATAAGTTAAAAATCACTCATCCTGATTTTTGTACTGAGGTTCTTTCCCAAATATTAACAATGTGGTCACATGATATGTCTCTGGTGTCGTCTATAAATCTAAACTACATCTCAGAAACATGAACAAATCCCATCATAGAAATTGTATCTCTCAGGGAGCTTCTGTCAACACTTTTAGGGTTAACACACATTTTTGTTTAATATTGGAAAAAAAAAATCCGGTCCAGTATCACGAATATGGCGCTTGATTTCACTATTGTTTGATCTGTAAGACTGTCAATTATATTATCTGTAACTTGATTATCTTTTTATCACTGACGTTATTATACTACATATTGTTCTTGCCACTATTGCTTTTGTTACTAGTGTTATTGCCACTGTTACTCTCATAACTTATAATCCCACTGTCACCACTAGACAGTCTTGCTATTTCTGTCGCCATCGCCACCTCTACCATAACCTCTGTTGTCACAACAATCATCTCTAATTTAACTAATACAATATTGCTTCTAATGTTACTGTTGTTATCTCTAGTTTTTACTACTACACTACTATTGCTCACCCACTATCACTTTACTTCTTCTATTACTCCTTTCACTCTTACTTTAACAGATACTATTGACACGGCCACAATTTACTTCCATCATAGCCACTACCATTATAATTTTTACTACATTATTTTCGCTGTCAGTACAATTTTTACTGCCACTTTTGCATTTCCATAATTAGGCTACATGCAGTAGGCCTACTACAACTGTTGCCACATCTGCCACTTAAAAAACAAAACAACAACACAACAACAACAACAACAACAACAACAACAACAACAACAACAAAAAGTCCAAACAAAAAGCAAGAATTCCTGTCTTTCACATTCGAGTTTCACAATTCTGAGTACCCTGGTTAAAAAGATGACTATAATTTAGTATAATTAAATGATACAATATTGTATTACTATTCTGGCGTTGCATTGAGCGAACAGCCTGAATCCTTGTCAATAGTGTCTATGACGTAAGCTAAAAACTCACCTATGAACAAGAACACTTCAAAATAAAAAAAGCAAGAAGAATTCCTGCTATGTAATCAAACTTTGGGCTAATTCAATATTTTACATAATTATTTGTCTTCGTAGGTCGTTGTGACGGAGAGGAAAAGGGGGAAAATATTACAAGTAATAGATGTTATGTCAGTTACCTACTTCCCACAATGAATACTTTTTTTGTATTCAACAAACAATGAATCAGTACTCTATTAAGGACAACAAAAAGGAATCCATCTATATACTGAAGTGCAAGGGCCTTGGTATTTTCCCTGACTGAGGTTAGGAATTCCCCTCGTAATGTATTCAAGATCGCGCGCCATATTGTTTTAAACATTTTTTTTATTAAAAAAATTATACAGCCCATAAAAACATAATATGAGTACAATAGCTGGTTCTTGTTTTGTTCAATGGTTAAATAAGGATTAATTGATGGTGAACTTTCTTCGTTTTCTAAATTGCTAGACCTTCAATAATCGTTTTTTATCCAATCTAGATTCTTCACGTCACTATTCCAAAAACAGCTGATAATCTGCATAAATTATCGTCAATACACTACGATCAGAAATTAAAGAAAAAGTATAGTCATAATTATTTGTCACGTTGGACCTAGAAGTGTCCTTTTCAAATGCGAACATTTTACACCCCTGTCGATAGACGGTTTTGCAGAGTAAGTGTCTTGGTGCTAAAGACTTCTATTTTCACACTGTTAGTATTTGAAATCATAAAACTGCTTTTTGTTTAAAGAAGAGAAACAATGAAAATACTCTAAACAGGAGGGGGAAAAAGGCACATCTTGGTGCAATAAGATTCCTATCTTTACAGTGTGTAAATCTGAAAGATAAGTACTATTGGTTTTAAACAATAAAAAGAGATAGATAAAGAGAGAGAGAGAAAGAGACAGAGAGAGAGGGAGAGAGAGAACGAGAGAGAGAGAGAGAGAGAGAGAGATCTCTAAAAAAAAAAAACATACATAAACACACTGGGCCAAATTTTAGAAACGAAGAAAAAGACCTTACTTTCTCAGCAACTCTGTTGACTCCCCTGTCTGCTAGCCGGGTACGTTCTTTACCTGTCAGGGGCCACACCAGGCTAGCGATCTCTGGAAAAAAAAAATTAAAGAAAAGAGACAAGGTCTGTCCCAGGACCCCTTTCACAAAGGACTTGTTGAGTGCAGGAGTACCCGCAGCTAGAAATCAGCTTTAACCCTTACAACGTCACGGGTCAGTAAAACACTTCGTCATTCGCTGCTTTGAGAAAGATGTTAACAAACTAGAGTTAAGTTTGTAATTTTACACTGTGACTGAAAAGAAGATCTTTGTATGCAAACTGACAGCGGTGTAAATAGGTTACATACTCGTGCAAGATAAATCAGCTTCTCACATTTCGGGACCTTCATGGTGGTGTACTTGGGTCTTGATTTACAAGAAATATGTTTTTTTTAGTTTTTTTTTTTTTTTTTTTTTTATACTTTTGGCCTTTTCTTTTTCTACTTTGTCTGATGCCTTTGAATTTGATTTTTTTTTGTATGTGCATGGGGGCTTTCATGATTTATTAAAAAAAAAAAGTTTACATTCTTATCTGGTCTTTCATTTTCTTTTCTTTTTGTATGTAGCCTTCCATTATTTAAAAAAAAAAGAGAAGAGAAAATTGTTTGTATTATTATTATTATTATATTATTATTATTATTATTATTGTTGTTGGTTCGTTTGTCTCGTTTTGTCTTTCGTGCAGTTTTCCCGATAGTTTTTTGTTTTTGTTTTGTTTTCGTGTGTGTGTGCTTGTCTGTGTGTGTTTTGTAAGTAGTCTTTCAATTCTGAGGGTAATATGATAATGTCGGCTTTAAAGAGATGTGTGTTCACTTTGGTCACATGACGTTTGGTAGAAATTTTGGAGCTTTTAAGCGACGTTGACGGTTCAAGGGCGGCTCCGCATACTTTTCAACCAAATGTTTTAGCTGCCAAGAGTTCTTTGATGGGAATAACATAATCTGGCCTCTGAATATTTAAATCTTCATCCCAGGTTGCTTGACCTCGGCCTCCTCTATTTAAGGAGCCAAGGGACAGTTGAAAAACCGGTTCGAATCTTTCTCATTCACCTGATGGAATCGAAACCGTGACTCTTTCATGGAGAGATGGACGTCCTAACTCTATGCCTCCCCCCTCCCCGCCCCCCCCCCCTCCCCCACTCGCCTTTCCGCTTCCTAAACCCCTGTAGAAATGCATGTATTCAGGGTAGCTGCTATAGAGCCCCAGAGCTCTATTCTTTCGCAAACAAAGCTCTAGTTTTGGGGAGGTCTGAGTATTGTATGTTTCACGAGCTCAAATATTGACATTGTATAGTGCAGAGTGCACACTGAAATCGGTGCTAGGTACAATGAGAGTTGTGAAAGAGATCAGCACTGTGAAAGATTAGAAAAGTTATAAAAATACTGACTTCAGCGAAGATTTGATTATAATGATATTTAATAGGTTGATAAAGCAATGAGTAGTCAAAGTATTTTATTTGAAAGGGAGATGACTTGAGATCGTTCGGTGATAAGATCAATCACGATGCCTGCGATGTAATGGTATAGAGACTTTCTGTGTATTTAGTATACAATATTCAGTATTGGGTATACATAAAGACTGTTCGCAGGACATATTTAGTGACACGGAGAGGTTGTTAACATTAAAGTTTATGTCACCCGTAGTTTTGTTGACCTCGGGACGCCAGTGAAGATCTTCTAACCAGCCCCTCAATCTCTCACGGTTTTTAGCCAGTCTCAGGATGTCAATGAGTATCAAATCGATCCATTCTCAGATATTATCTTCCCATCTTTTGCGTTGTCCACCTCTCCTACCTTGTCCTTGCGCAGAGCCTTGCAAAATTATTTGGCGAGACCAGACCTGATGTTCGTGTCACATGTCCGTACCATAAAGGCGTCATAAAGGTCAGTTTCATCCCTGCGTTTTCCAATCTTTTCCCATTGTAAAGTGCTTTGACGAAACCCAGCTTCCACGAAAACACTGTTTGGAGAAAATAATAATTAATTCGTCGATCTCTCTTTTAAAGCTGTGGTGTCTTCTATCTTGGAAGACCATTCCAGGCAGTGATACAAACATTGTACTATTTACTGGTGTTAAGGCATATACGTAATCAGCCACAAACACTACTATACATAACATCAGATGTCAACATCACAACATCCCAGGACACGGACATGGACAGGCAAATCATAATTCGGTAAATACGTCTCTTTTAGAGAACCTACCGTGCCTAGGTAACGTTAATAGTTAATATAACTAATAATCACATTATTATTATTATTATTATTATTATTATTATTATTCAAGCCAAGGGAGACAACACTTGGCTAATTAGAGGGAAATAATTTAGTAGGCCCCATAACAAAACCAAATAAATAAATTTCTGTCTTTAGAGAATGAACTGATTCAATAGGCTGTCTTTGAATAATGTGGACAGTTACGACTGAATAGATGGGAAAACAACTATGATGAAAAAAAAAAGGCGTTTAACAGAATACATCATTATTGTTGTCATAGTGATAATAGCGGCTTTATGATAATACGAAATTGTTTTGGATGAAAATTGGAACGAGCGTTTTTGTTCAGAAAGCAACCTGGAGAAAGATGATAAAGTTCACATTTACTTTTCATGAAAGCTGAAATTACTTTTTTTGTTTAAAGAAACTACGATCATGATGAAAAAAGTTGTTGTTTGAATAAAACTGAAACTAAACCTGGTACTTGGCTGAGAAAAACTTGGCGAAAGATGAAAGAGCTCACATTTGAAACTGTTTGTTCGGTTCAAAGAAACTTGTATAAGAAGTGGACAACTTGTATTTCATGAAGAACTGAAACGAGTTTTTCTTGAAAAAAAAAATAAGAAAGAAAATAAAAGAAAACAAACAAAAACACACGCACACACACAATCTTTATGCCTAAACAAGGAAGGTCTTGAGAGAGTTAACCTCTTATGCCCAATGGAGCGTGACGTAGACCTAGCGGATGTGCTTGACCAAGTTTTACCTCTGCCCTGAGATCCACGAGTGAAGTGAGGGTTGCGAAATGTCCGGTGACCTGGGCCAAGCAAATAGTGCATAGCCTGAGACCCGTATTTTCGCTGCGCTGAGAAAACATTACTGTAGATCTACGTAACGGAAGGAAACGTTGTCACCAGGGCTGAGACTGAATGAAGGGAAAGGCTAAAATAAACACAGGGTTTTTAGGCATAAAGTACGTTTGTTTTATTACTGTTCCTGTTATTGTGGTATTACACAAGAAAACCATCACGTCAGTTTACAGATGTTGCATGGCCTATTTTTAGGCAAGGTTGAGGAGCAAGTATATCTTCATGTTTTAGCAGACATCAGAACTTCCACAATGTGTCCGGAAGTAATTAGTACTAATGTAAAATGAAGATTTTGTACCAAGCGTCCTATACAAGGACGTTCTCATGAAAAAAAACAAGGAAGGTGTGCATTCTTAGATCAGATTTAATGATTAAAAAGATCCTCATATTTGAGTGCATTTGACATACAACACTTGTTTACTGATCGCAAAATGTCGAAATGTGCAGTCTATTATTAGCCCAGTAGTAGTAGTGGTAGCCATTGGTGTTGTCATCGTCCCACTTCACCACAAAATGATGGAATGGGCAAAGACCACAAGGCCAGTTAGGTTTGTAACAATAGATATGTCAGACATCATAGTCATTACCATCATTATCATAGTTGTTATAGTCTTACTTTAATTAAATAAAACCGTGTTCCTTTCTCGACTTCTTGTGGACCGATATAGCTAACTTTTGCTGTGGCAAGGCTTGAAAACCCTCAAATGTAACATCTGGACATGAATCTTACTCAAACATTGCAAGTTATGCACAATTCGTTCTTTCTTTTTTTTCTTTTTTTTTCTTCAAATCCATTTTTCTTACTGTCTTGAAAAAGATTACGTATAGCATCGCCTATTCACAATTTTAATCGCCAGAGTGTGAGGGAAGACAAGCACAGTTGATCAACATTACAAACATGTTCGTCGGAGTGCTGTGTGTACATCTGATTAGGTTATGCATCCCTGCTTCTCTAATACGAACAGAAGAATAGTCAGGATATCCCGGGTCATCTTTGAAACAACAACAACAACAACAACAACAACAACAACAACAACAACAACAACAACAACAACAACAACAACAAC
>JBCEWB010055516.1:3861-13950 GCA_039654565.1 Peronia peronii
TATTTGACATAATTTTTGTATTTATATATGTACAATTTTGAGAGATTAATTGAAGAGATACTTTTGCTTGACACATCTTGGGTACGTCATCCACTGAGACTGAAGGGTTCATCTCCAACTCCAACGTGTCCACATCTGTAGATCTGTATACTTTCTTTTCTGTTCCTTATAACGTGTATGTATTTGTGTCTTCTTGACAGAATGCTTCTATTTTTCAAGTGGGTATAGTTGAAGGAGATGTACTGTCATATAAAATGGAGTGATCTTGATCTAGATCTAGATCTAGACCTCATTCAGTGATTATAAAACTAGACCATCATTTACTAATTAGCATATTTTTAGTTAAAAGTGTTTAAAGTTGCACGCACATGCCTCCCGCCCCCTCCCAAAGGAACACGACGCGGACTTAAATGTAGATCTACATGATAATGACATGGACTGAATAAGTCTGCCTAGACTCTGAGTCTATTCGGGCTTAAGTCCTGCTAGCCATGGCCTTTATTGATCTTTGAACGACAGCCAAGTTTCTGTGGGGTTTAGGACTGGCCATGGTTTGACCTTCCTGGTGAACTTGTCCACTCAGTTGTGATGGTTACATTGGGGCAGCTGTGCATTTGTTCTGTTGTGGTGACTCAGGTCATAATGTGAAATGAGACTGTGTTTTGTGAACAAAATCTTATGTGTATTCATTCAATCATTATTGAGTGATTACGTGTGAATATTTGTAAAAATTTGACAGGCATAACTGTATCAGGTACTTCATGTCTGTTTATATTTGTACTAATACACGATGTTGTTGAGTAAGTAAGATTTCATTTAGAAACAAAAACGAAAAAGTATGGAGCATCTCTTTTAATCTCTGTGGTATCAAATTGATACTGGCTCTGCCAGTGGTTGTCAGACTTAAGTTATAGTAAATGAAAATAATGGAAAAACAAAATTGTTCCAAATTTTGGCTCAATCACAAGGTTCATGTTGTTGTAAATGTGTCATCCATTTCAGTGACACTGGCCTATGACAGGTTTCTGAGAGAAGCTCTTCCCGTAGTCTGATTTAACATCTCCTGAAAAAATGTATTTCTCTTTTTATTAGATATATTTGTTTACCATTATTATAAGAATATTTTTTAATTTATTATGGAGTAGACAATGTCATGTACTTGCTCCCCCGTGGGGGCCCGGGGTTTATAAGTAAATTCTCTGCTCCCACCTGCAGGCAGTGTAAGCCCCCATCGGTGGGATGTCTCCCATGGAGTGCCATCCTTGACATTTCAGGGGGACATCTCTTCTCTCTCTCCTTGCTCCTGTCTTCTGTCCCGCTTTCTTCTCTTCTTCTTGACGTGTAAACATATCTTACTGTGATTGACACAATATAGCCGTAATAGTGCTGATGTGCCGTTAAACCCCAACACAAACAAACAAACATGGACTTGCAATTCAAGAGAAAAGTAATTTGATATAAAAGTGGTTTCAAGAAAATTTCAAAGATATGTGTAAGTGAAATGTATATTTGTGACAATAGTCCATCATCATGAAAGATTTTAGTTTGTATTTCAGAGGTGCTGTTGTTGGTTTTTAAGAAAATATATATTCTAAACTACTGTAGAAATAAGGTGTAGAAGAGACTGGTATAATGTAAAGAAGAGACTTTGTCCTGAAGATAGTTATGTCTCAATTCAAGAAAGAAATGCCAGTTAGATTGTGAAAGCTATAAGTCTTCATGAACAAAATTTGAAGTAGACATAGCCCTTATCACAGAATTTGTACATGAGGCACTTGTTGGTATCAGTGTGACGGTCCTTACTGACACTATCTCTTAGACTGTATATGAAGACTGTGTGGTAGGAACTAGGACACCAGTAGTCTTACAGACTAGTTAGTTCATCCTAACATGACTTCTGACTTATAGATAACTCTGCTGCCAACAAAAATAATTTGATACTTGAATTTTCAAGTGTCCTCCAAGTACTCCAGATGTGAGATAAATGAGTGGAAAAGTGGAGGTTCATGTCAGGATATGTTAAGATATGTAGTAATGAAGATGCAGTAGTGCTCTTATTTGACCTCAACTGGACTGTTTTTAGTAGTGAGATTTTTATCATGACTCCTTAACGCTTTTTTAACAAAAGATTACCTGTCATTTCAAGACAGAGTTTAATGTGGAAAAAAAAAAAAGGAAAAGAAAGAACTTGTAATTGGTATTGTAATTAGATTGTTGTAACTGGGGCATGTAAGACAAGTTAATGATCTGTTAAAGATAATGATGCAGATTTATTTGGATATACATGTATTTTTGCCTGCAAAGACCCAGAATAGCAATTTATATGTAGTTTTCTTAGTTATGAAGGCTTCTCCTGACATGATCTGTCGCCACAATAAACAATTAGATTGAGATAAAAAACTGTGTAATGAAGGGAAAATTTAACATATGTCTCGCGGCCAGTCAAAATGAGACGTAAGTTGCTGGGCTAGAAGTGAGAAATTGGGCTTTGAATGTGATGAGGGGGATCAGATATCGAATTTTTTTTTATTGCAGAAATTGAAAATGTTTTCATTTCTGAACAAGACAATATCGGTCTTACCCTCGATTTATAAATATTTCTTCATTAAAATCGGGGTTTTGTGAGGTAGGTATGTAGATTTATACATTCGACAGTTCATTTAAACTCGATTTTCTGGGAATTTCGGTCATTACTGGGGGTCCCTCCTTGTCTCTTTAAACTGCAATATCTCTGACTAGAATAAAGCTAGCTTAAAACTTTTTTGACCATCTGAAAGAGTATGAAATAAGCTTTCACATGATACAAAAACTCTCATTTGATGAAAAATTGACATACATCTTATTTTGACTGACTGCGAGACATATTTGAAACTTTGGATCTATCCCACCACCAACTCTAAATATAATATATACATGTAGAATTATAGCAGTATTGCCGAACAACTGCAATAGAAAGTTTTTTTTTTTTCATATTCAGAAAGCAAAAGTGTTTACTGATGTCTGTATCCTGTATGTTCCTCAAATCTGTGTGTGATCATGATGATCATGCTTCAGGTTTTATTGTGACAAGTATACTTTATGAATGACCCTATTGACAACCACTGGCAACCCTCAAATCAGGTTACTGATAGCCTTTATGATGTCTCTGATAAATGTTTCCCCCCTCTCCCTCCATTTTTGGAGGGGTTGTAATTTATAAGAAAAAAATATCAAGCAGCATTATACATATGCATTTTTTTATTTTCTTTCTTGTACAGACAGACTAGGCCTCACTATCTGATTTCATGGGCAGAACAGTGACTTTGGAGATTTTGAAACATCTGAGTTGTGGACCTGAGATTGTGAAACATCTGAGTTGGGGGTCTCTTCATTTGATGAGCCCTTACACTAGAGATGGGCTTTTGGAAGACTTCATGGCTAATGTTGCTCATCTATACTCTGGTGCTGCTACTCCTCTCTTACAATCTTCCCTTTTCCCTGCTATATCGGCACATCCATAGCTATGATGAACTCTTCGCTGAAGTGGAGAGAGCAACAGATCTGCGCACCCAGGCGGCGGATGAATATTTCACTTTTCAGGATCCGAGGCAATCACTTGAGCTTTATAATAATAGATGGCAGAAAGGAAACTTAACATTTGCCGTAGGCATCATTACTGTTCACAGAGTGAAGCAAGATGTGAAACCTAAAAACCTTGGTTATCTCAGACAGTCTGTTTCACACATTGACAGGATCATGAAACAACATTCTTTCTTCAATGACAGTTTGCCTTTTATTTGCAATGTTGACCACTTCCCCTCATTACACCACGATGCTATTAATTTACAACAATTTATGCCTTATACTGAAAGGTATGGTAACAATTCTCTAGGATTACCACCTTTATTAATTCCGAGTACACAAAAATACTTCAAAGACATAGATAAGCATGCGTCTGTTTATCGCAAGGAAACACTAGATTACACATATTGCCTGTTATTTGCTGCAGCTTTGAAACCACAATATATTATTTTAATAGAAGATGACACATTGCCGCACAGAGACTTTCCTACTGTGTTAGAACACATGTTTAAAACGCGGTTAAAACTAATTAAAAATAATTTTTACAAGGAAGAATTATCGTTTATAAAATTGTATTTTCCAGCCAAATGGCAAGGATTTGCCTTTGAAATTAGAAGTATTTTTGACCTCCTTAGTTGGACCATTCTGGGAACAACACTATTGAGCATTTTGTACTTCAGTTTGTCTGAAAAATTGCGATTTAAAAACACCATTAACAGAACAAATTTATCTATTTTCTTTCTTGTGAATTTGGTGTCATGTTGGTTGGTAGGCAGACAAAATATTAGCGAACTGCGTCGACTCTCAAAACATTTTTATCGCCTACAACCTTCGGAGGGTTGTTGCACCCAGGCTATGCTGTACCCCTCACACATTGTAAATTCATTAGGTGCCTATCTCACCCTTTCTGATTCTTCCACCCATACAGATTTAGCCATTCTGGATTTCACCAGTGAGAGAAATCTCATCGCATTGCAAATAGAGCCCAATCTTTTCTTGCACACAGGCTTACATACATCTTTAATACAGCCGCAGAAACACCCAGAGGAATTTATATTGACAGTTTAATGCATTAGCAAGAAACCCTGGATTTTTTCCTCTTCCTTTTCTTTATTTTTCTGAACAGCTTTAGTCAGATGAGTAGGTTTGTGATCTCTATAAAAGATGTAGTGCAGCACAGGATCCCCAACAGATCTGTAAAATTTGTTTTAAAGAGTAGAGGGATAATCATACCCTTTGTGTGTGAATAGAGAGTGCTTGTTTTCTCAACTGAAAGTGCTTTTTTGCTGAGTATGGGTCGTCCATATTTTGAAATGATACCAGCTTTGCTTACCAGCCAAGTTACTCCCAGTTGCTAGATGGAAGAGGTCTTGAATAAGCATCATAGTATGGACAAAAACCATGCATGCCTACTTCATTTGAAATATGCGCAGTACAAGTTTATGAAAAAATTTATAATATGTATAAATGAAAGTTATTTTGATCATAGTGATAATTTTTCCTGAATTTCCTACTGCATAGGCTTTTGAATAAGGCAGAACACAAAATGTTTGCCCTTTTACCATACTTGTTCCAGATCTCTAAGCTTGACAATCACAAGGTGAGCAAAGCTGTTAATTCTATGAATAGGTTATTGATGCACATAATGTTACTCTTCTGTTTTTGGCAGCAGCATTCATGTAGAAAACTTTAAATCTGAATTTGAATAGGAGGATGAATGTTTATTTGTATATTCACAGATTTTGTGATAGAATGCTTTCTGTATCTGTTCATTATATTATTTGTGAATTTTTGTACAATTTAGGGGTGAAGGGTGTAGTATACAGTGTATTTATATAAATGTCAAGGTAATAGGTCATATATATGTAAACCTTTTTAGTTCGAAAGATTTTGATAAACCCATGTTTCAGTTTTAATATCTCACTTCTTGTTTATGCCACATGTGGGTCTGGCAACCCATTTCTTGTTATTGTCTAACTGTAAATGTTTCAGTTTATACTTTAAAAAATTTTTTTTTTTGATTAGAGTGTCATATCAGAAACTTTATTTTTCTTTCATAAGAATTGTGATCATAATATACATGGAATTATACACATGCTTATTGTTTCAAATTGATACAGATTTTAAGAGGAGGGAATATACATTTCGCAGATCACTGATGCATATCTGTTTATTTAATCTACTACGCAATTGAATCTTTTTGATTACTTGTAATAGGCATCAGCTGAGTTACAAGGTATAGCTGATAGCAGACAAATCTAGAATTGAAATGAAAAAGAAAAAGAAAAATCATACCTAAATGTGAGAGCTCATATATTCCATTTACCGTTTTATTATTAAATAGCTTTCTCAGACTAGAGTTGAATATATTCTCAGAGCATTCTCTTCCAGCGAAACTCAATGTAGATTCGTTTAATTATGTTACAACTTTATGTGAGGAAAGTAAATGTCATGTTTGAGTATAAAGTTTAATGTTTTTAGAGAAAATGAAAAATTTCTCAGACATGGTTGTCCACAAATTATTTTTACAAGTGGAGTAACTCAGAGTTGAATTAAAAATCAAAAGTGTGTTAAAGACTGAGGGAAAAAAAATCAATGTCATGATGATTATTTCTTTTGTAAATGAAAATCGTAGAATATCTGTATTTAGGGTTAAAATAAGGATTAGTTTAGGCATTTGTCAGGCTTTGCTGAATGAAGAAAAGTATGCAAGTTTGTTAAATTCTTTTATGAAACCATTTATCTGTGTCAACACAGCAACTTTATTTATTATACACTCAACTCCCAGCCACACGTTTTTTTTTTCTTTCTTGTTTATTTATTTATTTATTTTTTGCTCCTTAATCCTATATAGTTTTGTTTGCTTTTAATTTAGCAATCTTTAGAAGAAAAAATATACATATACATATCTTTGGTATGCTATATACTGCTGGATACTATTTCTAAGTTCATATGTATTTGCTGTGTACTTATTTGTATACACATTTATTTTTTTGATAAAGCATTCAAACCTGCTGTTTTTTACATGTAACTGAATTTTTTGGAAATAGAAAAATATGATATTGAGTGTGAAAACAACAAGTAAAACCAGTAGTTAAAATTTGACAGTGAGGTATGATTAATATTACAACTATGAATGGAAGCTCTTTATTTCTCCATTCAGAAATATGACCAATAACATTTAAAGTAATTATAAACTCCCAACCAAATTATTTTGGTTGGGGATGGAGGGAGGGGGAAGGGGTGGGGGGGGGGGCACAGATAGATGAGCAGACAGATAAATAGACAGATGGGTGGATGGATGAATGAAAGGATAGATAGATGCATATAGACAGACAGACTGAGAGAAAGAGAAGTACCATTAAAGAGTGATTATTGGGTTTTGGATGAATATGATAGACAGAAAAAATTAGCTGGAAAGACTAGACAGACAGTGATAGAAAATGTCGACATGTATGTAGCATCTTGAGACGGAGAGAAGGAAAGTAAAATGAAAAAGATTTTTTTAAAAATATCACCTGTGGTAAAAATATTGGCTGCCAGTTAGCCTACTGTTAAGTCTGTTTTAAGCATATTGTGTTTTCTGCTCCTCCCCACTTCTCCACAAACTGCTGTAAGTATCATCTGGTTGCTTTCAAAAAATATATATACGTGTCAAATACGTGTCATATATAGTATCAGTCCATGGAACTGTCCATGGACAGAAATGTCTTGCTTGATTACAAAGCATTTTTGTTAAAACAGTGGATACTGTGAAACTGTTCACTGAGACTGATATAATAATAGATCTATGTCTTTTATTACACTACATTATGCAAAAAATGTATACACTACATGTGAGTTCTGAATGGATAGATCTGTCTGGTAAGATCTGTGTCTTACAGGTTTCTATTTTGATCAGCACATGCTTGTCATAACTCAGACATTTTGGGCATTACTTTTTTTGTGTTGTGCCCATATATTAAGTTGAAAAGGTGCAGCGTTTTAGTAAATGTGACTTGGGATCAGAATTGAGTTTATCACATTTTTAGAATAATAGTTCAGCATGTAGGCTTTTGCTACATACAAAGGATCAATGATAGTGTCATTTTCCTTCATTTCTTCTGTAGCTGATTCATAACAATGGGTGTGGTTTTTGAGTTTGTAAATCTTTTGGGCATTCTGCATCACATTCATAGTAAAGAAATTGGTTTGAAGATAACCACACTCATTCATGTTGTTGGATTCTCCTGTCATCTCCGATGGATGAGAAGACAGGTCATTCGCTAACATGGATTGTCGTGTGTGAGTGATGGCCAGTTGCTGAGCTACAAAGTTGTTGATAGATTCTTCACAGGGTGTAGTCCTGCAGGGATAAGCCACACTTAATCACACTCAGATACATGCAAAAGGCCATGCTCATCCAACATCAGTGGATTCGGTCAGGAAAAGTAACCAGTCTAAGTGCTTGTCACATGATGCAGAATATAGACTTGCTCAACTGTCTGCATAGATGAAAAGGGCCATAGTGCTATTAGTAGCGCTAGAGGTAAATAAAAACAAAATGTAAATTTTGTTATGGTTGTGAATGTATGATGTTGTAATTTATTTCTTTCCCGTTTTTCTTTCTTTCTTTTTCTTGGTATTGGTAACCGAGAAGATTTGTGCTAGCATTATAATTTATACGTCCTGTATGATTTGTGACTGTTGACAGCCTTATATGTTATTCTGCAATTGTCACACTTTTGAAAAATATCTGCCTGTCTTTCTTTTCTACTTTACTTGAGGTGCTGGAAACTTTGGAATACGTGTCATTGATATTTGTCACCTTCTGCAATTTTGTCACTGTGTGTCATATTACTGTTATTTATTATGGTAACCATATTGAACTTTCTTGGCTTTGCTTTTGTCCTGGAGATACCATAATATCTAAATTTAAGGATTAATACTTTAGCTTTTATCACTATACCTGAACATTGATTTTAGTTATTTTTTTTTTCTTTTTCTCTTTTCTATACCGCCAAACAGTGTTATTTCTTAAATTAAAGGACTTAATCATATGCCATGGGAAAGTTTATTCATTACTTCTTTCCCCTGAAGACATCCGAATGCTTTGTAGAGAAGACAACATATTGTTTTGTTGTTATTAATATAGCTTTTCAATCCTGAGAAAATAGTATTATCTCAGCTTTGGGTGCATTCTCAGTTTGGTGAGAAGAATTTTTGTGGGTAGAAGTTTGGAAATTGGAAATTTTGCCAGGGCAGTGGCATCTCAGTCTACTCTTGTTCCGATTTTTTAACTGTCAAGGATTTTTCAAAAATTCAAAATTTTTACACACAGAAATTCTTCTCAATCAAAAGCAGGGCACTCACTTAAAGGCCGAGATATCCTTCTTAGTATTGAAAGGCTTCATATATAAAGATATCTTACAAAGTCACTTGTGTAGAGCATTCGTCAGTTACTTGATATTACTGCATGTAGGTTGATGCACTTAGAGCCAGTTCTGTGTGGGATTAAGTGCCAGAGAAAATCCATGTATTATCTGTTATTATTGTTGTTATTATTAATTGTTATTGGCCAAACTTCTGATCTGAAAGAAAAACAAAACAGAACAAACTCAGCCAAAGAAATGAAACTTTGGTGGATTTTTTTTTCTCTAGATTTTGCTGTTTTTTATTTTTGCTTCTCAGGATGGTTAGAAAATCTTTATTTCAAAGATCTTCTAAAAAAAAAAAAATCACTAAAAAATAACATCTCTTGACACACTGTCAAAGAGCTGTCTCAACAGCTACATGTGTTTCTGTTATGAATGTCATCAAGAAAAATGTACAGTAATTTCTTGGTGATTACCGGTTAATCAACATGTTAAATTAATAGCTAATGTATTTAATTAAATAGTTTTCAATTATGATAACTTATAATGAGAATTTATTGAAATATTTTACCAGCAAGATATTAAGCTGTTTTATCCTTAAATGGTGATTATGGTGTTACAGTTACTGCCATCATTGATTCTGTCAAAGATGTATACACATTACTTACTTTCATAACCAGAAAAATAAACTTGTAATTTTTTACATTCATGTACATGTGTTTGGTTTGTTTGGCTGAATTTGTCTTTGTTTTCTTTATTATTTGTACAGTTTCCCAGTGGATAAATGGAACAATTTGTGTGATTAGAACATATGATATATAGCCGTCAGGTAGTACTACATGTTAGGAACTTTTAATGTTACAGCAAGGGATGGGAGGAAGAAACTGTGGGTGTGGGGGGAGGGTGTTGTGGTTGAGCGGCTAAATGCCTACCTCTGAATGAGCGTGGCAGGTTTGAATCATTGAGGGAATGGGAAAATTCAAAGCTGCTTTTTCAGTTTGCTAAATGGTCCCTCAGCTTCTTGGATAAAGAAGACTGACATCTATCCCTCGGACGAAGATGAAGATAGGCGGAGGTCCTGTGTATTCGTTACGATATTTGTAACGAATCATGTTAGTGCACGCGGGGTGTCGCGAATGTGTTGTGAGCGATGTTCAGTTGATCGTACTTGTGT
>JBCEWB010055527.1:0-13950 GCA_039654565.1 Peronia peronii
CCTACTTTAATGTACAAATATGATGTTATGAAGGGATTAAACACATTAGTATAAGGTATGCTTAGAAAGGCCAAGAAGAGCCCTATTGAAATGTTTAAGAAGTGATAACTCTTCTCCACTGGCATAAATTTTAACCCAGCTGTAAAAAAAAGTAGGTAAAACTGAGGCAGACGATGACAATTAATACCGCTCAAGACAAAAGGCCAAGCGACAAGGATTAAAGCGACAATTTGTTTACACTTTACTACTGTAAAGAACCTACAAATTATGAAGTCATTTTGTTTGCATATTTTATTTTCTTGTTATATTATATTCTCTCTCTCTCTCTCTCTCTCTTCTCTCCCTCTAAAATTCACAATGTACAAAGTATCCAGTTGTACTGATATGGTCTGACTTAAACAAATTTACCATGTAGTCATACCATTTATAAAATAGAAAATATAATTATGACAAGGAGCTTTGCTTTATACCTGATTTATACAGTATTTATATAATGAATATACATATCTGAATCAGCTTCATGTGAAACATCTACCATAGATTCATCTACAGAAATGCATAACAACAACAGCAAATAAATTCTACTTTTACTGATTATGACACTGAAGTGTTATGGTACATGCAGAGTGTAAGGTGAATGTGAATGTGTTGTATTATGGATTGATTTTGTATGCTAGAGTAAGTGTCATTTATCAATCTGTGCCACTGTCCAAACTCCTATACTTGCCCACCATTGCCAATTGTGCACAGTCCCCCTCCCCTCCCCCCCCCCCCCCCACCCCCCACCCCGGGGGCGGAGGGGGGGTGGGGGTGGGGGGGGGGGGTACTATCTAGGAAAAATGTCAAATTCACATCAGCCATGCCATGACTTGCTGATCCCAGTGTGTGAAGTGGGTAGCAGCGAAGCAACACAGCAAATATAGCACTAAATGATGCCGTCAGTGTCAGAGGAAAGATATGACAATAGGCTAAAGGGACCAATACAACCGCTTCTTTTGCCATGTCACTTTGTTACTGGGCTGCTTTTAACACCCCCAGGCAGCTAAATTAAAATGTTATTGAACAGGAAAAAATTGATAAATGGAAGCCAAACATCTCAGAAGCAGAATTCTTACATCATTTTACAAGCCAGCATACCAGTGTCTCCAGCTGAGAGTGAATCTGGTGTAATCATGGTGTTTGATTGTGGGGAGGATGGATTTGATGGATTAACTTGGCCGACATATTTCAACTTCCTGCCATCAGCCATGCGCTTTGTCCGAAATGAATCATACCATGAACACGCAGTGCAATCCTTGCTCGATCATTGACTGCCATCAAAAAGACACCAAATGAGCTGGCTTTGAGGTTTTAACTTTGAAGCATTCACGAATGAGTTGCTAAATTTGACACTTTAAGATTTAAAATTCTCCTGTAACATTTCAAGCACAAACATGATATGGTGGATCTTCTTTAATGTTAATTCCAAAATACAGATGTATCCCGTTTTGGAAATCAAAGCATAGTTTACACTTTTCTGGACTCTGATATCTTTTCTATACTGAGCCCTCGCACCGCAAACTTGGCATAATCTGCTCATCTTTTCCTTGTGGATTTGCTCATTTGTAAATCCATTGTTCATCTGAAAAATGGAGAGAAAAATTATGTTCCAACTTTTCATCACTGCATTTGTTTGTTAAGGCATCTTCAAAATATTTAACTCCTCTGCATTGTGCAGTGATAAAAAAGACCTTCAAGATTTGTATACTCAATTAACATGCAAAACCGCAATAAAGAGAAGAAAAGTGGCGACCTGCAATGGTTCTACACCACTGCATATTTTACAAGAGGTCTTTCAACTGAGTATAGAACAAGATCATGGAAGAGGAGTATTTCATGGCAATGGAACAGTATGGGTGCATGACGAGTTTGCAAAGTGGAGTTTTTAAAAAATTCATTTGATATCACAAGAGCTATATCCGTCAACTATTTTTGCACCCTGTTGTAGAGAATTTCTTGCTGAACAAATTGATGCTTATCATTTCAACAGGTAGCGATGTTTACTCTTGTTACAGACATTTTCGTGAGAATTTCGGCCATAAAATTTATTGCAGCTGACAATCTATCATGACATTCTACAAGAAAGTTGAAATTACTTACCGATCGATCTTTAGCTTGAAAAAAACATCCACAGATGCAGAACAAAATGTGCTTTCTAGTAGTATGAGATTTGGCGATAAGCTGCCAACACAAACAAATCAATCATGATGTAAATTAAAAACTAAGTGAAATTTTATTCAGTCCTGCTTAAGCCAAAAAACGCTTGCCCGATCAAGCCGCCTCGGGTATCAAATTACAGGATTTTGCCAGCGCCCAGGTAGGTATTGTGAAGAGGGCAATAAAAGAGCAAATTAATCTTACAGTCGCTCCTTGCCCGCAGTTCAGACTTCTTAACCACATTTTCATAGGTAAAAAAACAGCTGTGTATACAATGATGAAACATTCCAAAAGAAGGAAGGAAGCAATTAAGATGCATATGTTCTCCATCAGGGATATGTCTATCAAGTTGCACCCGTTCTGCACTTGCCATGTTCTTATACTATTCGTGACATCCAATCTATATATATAAAGGTCTGTATGTGTGAGTGTAAATTTGAGTAACTGGCATTATGTTTCATTAATTATAAAAACAATTTTCTTTAGGGGACAATTACAATTTATTTTATCTCATTTTAATCATTATTTTAAGCATTGATATTTGTATTCACCTCAAAAATCTCATCATACTTGAGCGGCTCTGAGCTGAAGACGATACCATGGTTGTAGCCGTGGATCCGACTGGCTCCCCAGCAGCTGCTCCGCAAGGTTATATTTTTGCCACAACATTTGCTCAACCGATGAGTTATATCTGAAATACAAGCACAAAAATCTCATGTTATCAATTCTACATACAGATATCTCCAAGGAAACTCCTTCTCTCTCCACATGTCATCTAACAGCATGGCTCTTATTTCGACACACCTTTGTGCTTCAAGCTGAACATATAGAGTGCCAACGATGGATGTAAATATAGCGGTTTTCAGTATTTCAGTTTGAGGTCTCTTATTTCAACACATCTTTGTGCTTCAAGCTGCACATATGAGTGCCAGTGATGGATGTAAATATAGTGGTTCTCAGGCATCATAGTACACTAACTTATGGCATAGTAAGTAACATCAAAAACTGACAGTATAAAAGTTGACAAGTAACTGTTAACAACAGCTAGTGACAAAACTTTTGAGATTTTCGTTGTACTGTATCCCTCATGATTTTTACAAGACCATGAAAACTTTTCTCTTCGCTTTGAAAATAGTATATCTATAGCAATGTTCAGACACTGAACTCATTGTCTGTCTGTAATAAAATGATAAAAACATCATCAAAGTGGCAGAAGCCCCAAAAAATGATCATTCAATAGACAAATTTCCTGTCTGAAACAGAGTGCTTAATAAGCAAATTGTTGATAGCTCAGGATTTGACACCAAATAGCTAATTTTTCTCTATGACAGAATAGCTGGTGTACAAAGGATTTAGCTGTTTCAACAATGTTAGCTGTATCTGATACAGACACAGAGAATAATGTGTAGCATGATCAAAGAGCACATTGCCAGAACTAACAAGTCCAATGATCATCCTTCACACATCAAGCCAGTGTAATATCACTTGGTGGGCGATGTCAGTAAAGCGGTACCTACCCGTGCTAGCGACAGAGGGTGTGGAGATCTGTTCTGTGACCTACCTGTGTTAACCAAGGAAGGTGTGGAGATCTGTCCTGTGTGACCTACCTGTGTTAGCCACAGAGGATATGATCTGTTCTGTGTGATCTACCTGTGTTAGCCACAGAGGGTATGATCTGTTCTGTATGACCTACCTGTGTTAGCCACAGAGGGTGTGGAAATCTGTCCTGTGTGCCCTCCCTGTGTTATCCACAGAGGGTATGATCTGTTCTGTGTGACCTACCTGTGTTAGCCACAGAAGGTGTGGAGATCTGGTTGTGACCTACCTGTGTTAACGACAGAAGGTGTGGGGATCTGTTCTGTGTGACCTACCTGTGTTAGCCACGGAAGGTGTGGAGATCTGTTCTGTATGGAGACTGCTCTGTTGTTGTAAGAGGTCGACAGGTGGCAGGACTACAGTGCCTGAGGACACACTGACCTGGGCACACTGACCATACAGGTCTATCACAGCATATACACCTGGCAAAGATAAGATCAGATGAGATAAGATTTGATAAGAAAGGATAAGACAGGAACGGACGGAATGAGATAAGATAGGTTAGAATATGGTGGGATAGTATAGGATAGGACTGGACAGGACAGGATAGGACTGGACAAAACAGGATAGGACTGGATAGGATAGGATAGGATAAAATGGGATAGAGTACAACAGGACAGAATAGGATAGGATATCCAGGATAAAATAGAACAGGATAGGATAGGATAGGTCAGGATAGGACAGGACAGGAAACGTTAGAACAGGATAGAGTAGGACAGGATACAGTAGGATAGGATAGTGTGTGTGTGCATGCACGTGTTTGGGTGTTTTTTTTTCTTTGTTTTTTGGTTTTTGCTTTTTTTTTTATATTTAAGGGCATGATCATGGCACAGACGAGACTTTTTTTCAGAACAATATACATTCACACTCACACAGACTAATGTCTCAAACAGCATCAGAGCAAGACAGATTTAAGAAACATTGCTGAAGAACTACAGCACACTGATAAGCATATCACTGATGGTAGAAACCTGTACCATTCTCAAATGAGTCTCAAGTGCAACAAATGGACACATCTTTCAAAATATTTGAACTAATTGTAAAGTGGGTGGGTAGACTAATTTTAAATTAGTCGAATGAGTCGGAAGTCGCACTGGGCGATTAAGATCTATAGTCGTTTTTTTACCCTTTTCAACTATTTTCCGACTAAGATACCAAAATATTTCTTTTTTCAAGGTAAAAAAGGTTGACTTTTCATTTTGTGAAAATAAACGCAAATGTGGTCTCTTAGTCAGAAAATAGTTAAAAATGACCAAAAACAACTGTAGGTCGTAATCACTTCCGACTCATGGGTGCAAGACAATAATATATTGTTTTAATGAGAGCACAACACAAGTTTGTTGGCATATTATTAGAGAAAATTCCAGAGCTGTAGGAGAGATGGTGAAAAGAGAAGAAATAACAAGCAAGGAACAAAGAAGACAGGAAAGAGAGATGGGACAAGAAAAAAAAAAAAGAGCGAGAGAAAAGATAAAAAATTGTATGCTTTACACAACAGGAAGACATGAGATATGAGAAAAATGGGAAAAGAGAGAGGCAGAGCAAAAAAAAATGGAGGAAAAAGGATAAAAAACAGATAAGAAAGGGCTGAAAAAAGGCAAAGAATGAGGGGAAGAGATGTGAAGCAGGGAGATGAGGAGAAAAGTAAGAAAACATGTCTCTGAAAGAGACAGAAGCACTCAAAAGAAAAGTGTCAAAGACGAGGGTAAGTCCACATGTACGGAAGAGATCACTACATGGCAAACATCTCAACCTATTCTATTCCATGCTCTTCTAGAGCCTTGAAGGTCTGGGTGCCACAGAGGACCTTTTGCAACTGTCTTCCTCCCATTCTTCCCAGTCCTCAGATGCTTTGGGACAGTTCCTGAGTGTGAGGTCTGATCTCTTTCTCTGCCTTTCTTTTATTCTGCCTCCCCACACTGTTCCTTTCCAAACAGTTTTGGTAGGGACTGTTGATCTTTGTACACGTCACATACAACCAAAACAAAGAAGACCAGGAGTTATCCTTACTGCTGAACATTTCAAGAAGAGACTTTTGCCTCACAGAACCAGCAAACTTGCAGTCAACTAGAGAACCTACCAGAGGCAATGTCTGCACTGGCCACCCCTTGGTCCACTCCATCCAAGTAATAGTGGAGAGTTCCATCTGAGCATCTCATCATGCCAACCCTTGACCCCACAGTGAGCGAGTCCAAGTCCAGGGGGTAGCCATTACGTATGGTGGCCCCATCCTGCATGATGGCTGAACCACTGTATACAAACAAACACAAAAAACACTGAACTACCTGAACTGAAACTGCAGCCAAAAGCCTCAGATTTTTAATGCCTAATTATAGGTTCTCACATTTCCATAAATGCACACTTGTAATTATGACTGACACATTGATCTGCTCACAAAACATAATTTTTGCAATCTGTTTATAATAATGTAGTTTTATGTAGGAACAAATAACAAATTTTGTCTTATACACTAATTCTTTTCATAACATTCCTCAAATTTTCTTTAGAGCTTTCCAATAAAACCACTGAGAATTCTCCTGCAACTTTTGTTTTCTTCTTGTTACTAATAATCTGGTGGCCATGGCTGAAATTGCACTTTGTCTCCAAAGGTGCTGTCACTATCAGACAACATCCAGTAACATTGTCCCAACATTGGATACGTTCAAATATGAGTATTTTGAAGGGATAACTAACCTGAGCATCCAGGTATCATGTTCAATGTCTGTCATTGTGTTGGGAAATTCAATCTCTTCTGGTTTCACTAGCGTTACTCCTGAAAGATAAAAATTGACAACAATAATATTCAGACAAAGTTCACAAAATTTCTCAATCTATATTATAAAACTGCAAGAAAACTCACAACAGGCTTATGGACTCGAAAACTGCTGAATGGATCCATCTGAAATTTGCCACACAACATTGTTGCATATGGATCTGTGATTCTATGTACATAAACCCGAAAAAAGCTTATTATCTTTGACGTTATTCTGCAAATGCGATATTAATTGAATAATAAACTCGCGATAGTGCTTGATCTGAATTGTACGTTCAATAGTATGACGAGTTCAAAACACGTTTGAGTAACGTTCAGTTTGATCAACCAAAATAGCATCGAGGTCCACATGCTTGCCATATGCTTTAAGTTGCGGGACAATATATTTTTAAAAATCTCCCACGGAAGCCGTGGGTTCTCTTCTAGTCATATATAAAATCCTATCCTTGACTGCAGAGATTTAGCTTTCCATGACTTTTTCATTGCCTGCCATCCAACTTTCAAGTCACAATACCTGATTAACCATAAAAGCAACCTGATACATAACTATAGAATGTTGAGAAACTCAAATACAATATGCAATGCTCAATCACAACAACACTTTTTTCTGTGATGATCAACTTCCTCTACACCATTTTCATTCCTAGATAATCATGAAGTAGTGAGCATTTCATATGACATTTTCCTCTGCTAATCTTACACAGCCCGTAAATGTTTTCCATGACTTTCAAAAGCTCCATACATAATTTCCATGGCTTCCAATAATTCATTTACAAACCTTTTATACTTCCAGAACTTCTGGAATTCTATGAATGTATATATGACTTTCTATACAGTCCAACTGGTGCCTCCTATACCATGCCTATATGAGATGCAACACGATGAAATCAGACAAACTCAGACAATCGGAGAAATCACGTGTTTTCCATCAGTGAACGAATTTTTGAAATAATTTTTTTTTCTCATAGAACCCTTCTATATCAATCTAAAAATACATTTCAGAGTTAAATTTGCTGAAATACATTGAGTAAAAGGCCCAAAATTGTAATTTAGTCGCATGATCCAATAAGGATTATTAAGGGTTAACAAAAGTGATCAGCCATTTTCTCACGAAATTCAGCTGCAGCAACAGGTCATCCCCATCGTCTTTAATTGCCAATATCTCGACTTCTACTTAAGGTAGAACAAAAATTTTTTCACACAATGAAAGGGAAATGAATAATCGTCACCGCAATACCAATAACTCCATATGCTCAAAATTTGACGAGAGCCTGATTTTATCTTGTCCCATCTCAAATCAAAGAGCTACAGGTATCCTCTTAACCAATCAACCTCAGAACTTTCCAATCATTAAGCTATTTCAATAAGATCCACTGTGCACGTCTACCTGCTTCCAATGAGCCAGACCAGCGATCCACCATTTTTTCAATCACAACCTCAAACAGTTCTCCGTCTCTCAGTGGCCGGTTGCTCATCACAATGGCATCGTTGAATTCCCCGGTGGCATTGGGACGAGCAGCTGTCAGCCCATTGTGCAGCACTGTGGCGTTGCGACCGTGGAGGTGATGAAACTTGAGCTGGTCTGGGTCGGTGAAGACGCTCGAGTCTGTGTCAGGGGAAGTCAGCGTATCTGAAATTTGACAACATATCAATAAAAGCATTGCTAATAATAGCATTTTAATTGAAATTCCCCTGCCTTCATCCAACATCTGTAACCGGTTTCTTTACTTTTGAGTCACATAAACATTCCCCGACATGAAAATCTGAGACAATAAAATAGAAATGACTGAAAACCCCAGAACGAAAAGTACTCAAGCTGACTTTATGACAATTTATTTCAAACAGAGACAATTTTTGTTGCTTAGCTTGTCCAGTTTTTTATTTTATGATGTCTAAATGCTGGCAAATTAAAATCTGTTAGTCTCTCACTGATATTTTTGTTGTCTCTTTTTTCCAAGAGGCTTCCCTGACCTTGGCCCAAAATTTGTGAACCACAATAACTTAGGCATATTTTGACCTCAATGTTTTGATTCAAAAGTGTAAAACATTCATGTGAGGCAGTTGATCCAAAAAAGTGATTTAGAATTTCATTCTTGATTCTTACCAGACATGTCCACAATGGTGGCTTGGGCTGCCATACCATACAGGTCTATCACACCAAACACATTGGGAGGCACGCTGGTGGCACAGGCTCCCTGGTCTATGCCGTTGACAAAAAAGTGGATTGTACCATCTGGTTTACGAACCACACCGACACGGTCACCAACCTAGGGGTAAAGCATAAATCATTGTGCAACGCTGAGTAGTCTCATCCATATTGTCTCATTCTCTTGTGAAAGTAAGTAAATGACGCATTCATCAAACATTTTTTTATGGATTATGACATTTGCAAAAATGCATGTAGAATCAAGATTACTCACCCCCTGCACCTAATTTATCTTACATGTCATGAAGAAATCATTTTCCCTATATTTCTTTTGTGCTCTCTGAAATTCGTATCATTCTTACAGCTTTGTTCTTTTTTATATTTAAATGATACATTATATCCAGAATGGCCTATTTTATTTTCTCATAACATATCTTTTAAGACCTCTAAATATGGTAGCAATCAAGCTGCACAATGAAACGTTTTCAATCCAAAATGTAAGCAAACTTTCTCGATTTTCACTATAGAGATTCATAAATAAGTTGCAAAGTTGAAAAAAAAGTTGCTCACAGTTTGTAGATCTAATATTTTGGAAACAATAAACCAAAACAACTATTCAACTTCACATGAATCTTTCTTCGGTCTATACTCAGGAAATAATTCCATGTGTGTTGCCTGCATCAAGAGGATTCAAAAGTTTATGCCTTTTACTGAGTTCATCATCTGAAGAAACCAAAAACATTTTTCGCCAGACTATCTGATACTCAGTTTCAAGAACAAAACATATTTGGAAAAACTCCACTCATAAACTGTCAAAATTTGAGAGGAATTTGGAGTGTGACCATCCTGGAAATTAATGCTCAGACATTCTTGAGATTCATTTATAACAAATTGTAATTTATAACAAATATAATGATACCATGGCAGCATGATAAAATCAGCCATATTCTAAGACGCCAAATTTTACAGAAGAACAAAAAACAAAAGAAATCTACTACAAATTTTGACTTACATCTGGAATGAAAAGATAAGATGATTTTTGTTTCCCAATACTTGCTTCAAGAAGGATTCTAAGAATTTTTAGCTTCAGTTAAATTTGTCTTTGAAATAAATTTGGTGGATATAACCAATTTTGGTGTACGGCTGATTTCATCACGCTGCCGACGACATACTTTTCATGGTGTGAGCAGAATTTGTCTCAGCCATCCATTGCTATATCTTGCCTATTTCAACGTTTGTGGTACAGAGTGATCACTCTTACCTTGAGTCGGTCCAAGTTCTGCCCATAATCTTCAATGATGGTAGAACCATTATGCATGACCCCATTTCCTGTCATCATCCAGGTGCCTGAGCGAATGTTGGTCATGGTGGAGGGAAAGTCCAGCTCGCTGGGCTGGTGAGTGGTCAGTCCAATCTCTATCGACCCTGCCCATTTGTCCACCAGCTTGTCCAGTCGTACTTCAAAAACTTCGTTGGCTCGCAAGATGCGATTGGTCAGAATCACTCCATTATTGAAGTCATCTGTGGCACTATTCATGGTATTGATATAACCAACAGAAAGTTATTCAGCAATTGCATTATTAAGTAAACCAGAGATGAATAAAAACATTAAACAAATCATCATTCTTAGATGACTGCCATATCCAAAAACCAATTTTCAGGATTATGACTTTAAAGTAAATGAGTGACTAAAACTGATCATGCAATAAATCTGAACTGGGTGTTTACATGTCCGAAAGAAGGAATAATTTACTCCATGCAATACTGCCACAGCTGAAGGAAATCTCAAGACAAATAACTTGAACTCTTTTTGGATGTTTCCCCGATCTATCGGCAGAAGTGAAATCCTTACAGACATATTACTGAGCTATAGGTAAGTGGGCTCCACCTCATATTTTGTGCTTCAATATTCATGACTCCTATTTGACATGATTTTGTTGGAGAATCCTGTTTTTCTTCTTTTTTATACATTGCTCATTCAGTTTCCTTTCATTTGATATGCAATATCCAAGTTTTACGTTGGTACTCCGTGATCAAAACAATACTGTGTTTGTTACCCCCTACTAGGAAAATTTTGCCAAATATTAATATGCCTGATTCTCAGAATCTTCACATCTGAAAAGGTGCGGCCGTGCAAAATTTAATGGAGATCAACGTGACTAAAGCACTTTCATGACAAGTTTTCTTGGAACACAGACACTGGGTGTGATGACAGAAACAGTGACCATGGACAAAAATACTCAGATGTACAATGGAGTCTAAAAGAATATGAAATTATTAGTCCTGACTGCCAGGACTTTTCTATATCAAATGCCAATGGGAGATCGTTTCGCAGACTATCTGCCCCTCCCAAAAGAGGGACTCGTGTAATGGGAGATCATTTTCCCAGCCCTATTATTTCCCTTTGCCCAACAAAAGAGGTGTTCAGCAGGCAGCGTAAATAGAAAAAAATCCCTTTACTTCTTGTCATTCCAAAGACTATCACCAAAAAATATGATAAAATTATAACAAGAAGAGAACATTCTCTTTATATAATAATATTTTTGGAATTTTTCATGGTGTATGTTTCAAGTAAAGGGCGCAAAAGTGTTTTGTTTTTTTTTCTCTTCGCACTGCTTGTTCAATTCGTCTTTTGCCTGGTAAAGGGAAGTAATAGGACTGAACACAACGCTCTCCCATTACACTTTCATCCAGTCAAATCATGCTCATGGAAAAACAATTTGACATCACCAGTGAAAAACAAAAAAAAATAAGTGACAGAAAAAGGGTGTTCCATTTGCACTGCAAATAAAAGTGAATGAATAATGAATAAAAGCCTGTAATGATTTACAGCAAAGAGAGACAAGTGGGTGCTTACTTTGGCCTGTGGGCACTTCTGTTGCCGTTGATCACCGCGGCGTGGACCCCGCAGATGGGACTGAAAAGCAGTTTCTCTACTTCTTCTGTCTCTGTCAAAGTTCGCAAACATACCACAGATGTCAATCAGGGTTAAAATTGAGGTAAAATATATAAAATCACACACATTAAGCTCACAGTTTATGAAATATAATACATATCTAACGTAACATACATTAACATGCATGCAAACACACATACACTAAAATATCACAGAGAGCATCAGAAGAAGAAAGATTTGATCCTTTCACAGCTAAGACACATTACAATCGTTTCATAATCCCTTCTATATTAAAGTCAAGGAGTTTCTGCCAACTGCTAAAATCCAATTACCTTTGTTATTGGCAATATGTTTGTTTACTGTGATGAACTGTAACAGCCAATTGTAAATTATGTTTGGATTGCTGTTTCAAAATTCTGTAAGTTGTAGTCTTGGCAGTCAAAGGGTTAAAAAAGTGAAGACTGTTATATTACCATATTAGGCCAATTGCACTATTTCATCATTGATCTGAAAAAATACATTGCTTCTTTATGTGAAACAAATACAGTATTAGACTATCAATTTCCCCTGTTGTCTATGGATAGAGAAGCGGTGTTTGTTCAGTCTGTAGCCTTTGCACCTTAACTCTTTATCTCCGTGGGGGTTTTCCCGCTGTGCCAGCAGGGTATAGGGGAACGCTAAATGCAACAGATGCCCTCCACAAAAACATCAATAAAAAAATCTGAACTTCGCAATGAATTTCCAAATTTTTTGTTTGCAAAGAACAGATAAATGAATGTGGCTTTTTTCTAAATCCGTTTTGTCGTAATTTTGCTCTTGTGTTTTCACAAATATAGAAGAAAGATGAGGAAAAAAGAGAAATAAAAGAAAATTTTGTGCTCGCACAATCAATACACTCCATTATCAGAATCATCAATTTCATTTCATATATCTGTCTACAAATCTAAATTCTGCATGAAAATACCCAAAAAAGTGTTCAGCATCAATGTGCTTTTCAATTTTGTTGCTAGTCATATCGTTACAATAGCTGTCCGTCAGTTTCAGCGTAACAGCCTAAGGAAAGCAACACTTCAAAGGCTTCAAGCCACACTTTAGCACTCGTCCACAATTTTACGACAAATAGTGTTTGTATTTCCGGTAATTGCCACAAATACAAATGTTGTCACAAAAATAACGATGTCGTAAGCGGCAGAAGTGCTGCGAAGTGGTGCGAATGCTTGAGCCACTGGGAGCGGCTCACCGGCATTTCGAGAACAATCATGAGCCGCTGTCAGTGGCTCACCGGAGATAAAGAGTTAAACTGGTCATAGTTAACACACAACCACATTTGGGAAGTAAGAGACGATCTCGAGACAGTTACAAAGACAGGGCCTTGCTGGGTTGAAAAATAAGACAGAAGAGATTGACTGAGCCCTAGAGTATACATACCCGTAATAATAATTATATATAATATGCATAATACGTAATATACATAATAGTTAGAAATAATTACTGCATAATTATAATTTTAATAGCATCTATACAGCACTTATTCCCCTACGAGTACAAACTCGAGGTGCTTCGCAATTTAGTATTACTCTGACAGCCCCAAAGGAGACACTCATAAACGTTCTCAGTTTCCTGAAAGCAGATAAGGCAGTTACCTGAATAGGCGCTCAAATCTATATCAATCTAACATGTAGAGACAAAGACATAAAGAAAGCTTTCTGACACTAAGATTCCCTTCATGCCACAGACACAAAACCCATAATTTACATTCTTGTTTGCATTTTACATGCTTCATCATTGGTTTTTCACCAATCTTTTTCTTCCTCTGTATTCTTAAGGTAATTTTCGTGATCAACCCATTTGCCTCATTATCATACAGAGAAAAACGGCCCACATACCTGTAGCGGCTCTTGACTCGGCTCTATCACTGCCTTCACACGAGTCCAGGAACTGTCGTAGTGTGTTTACCAGGCTGCGTTCCACAGGCTGCAAGGGCACCATGCTGGCCGACACCACCTCTGTCTCGATGGGACTGTGGTCAATGATGGTGACCTTGACCGCCATGCCATACAGGTCCACTACGCCCCACACAGGGGTCGGAGCATTGGACGATGCCATACCTTGGTCCAGTCCATTAATGAAATAATGCAAGTGACCGTTTGATTTGCGGACCAAGCCAATTCTGTCTCCTTCCTGTGTATTTAAAAAAAAACAATTAGTCAATTAATTAAATAAACTTTGCATGACCAACTGAGAGCCTAAAAGTGACAAAGCTAACAGTAAATAGAAATCATTTTTACTCCTCTTTCAAGTTCATTTTCTATAACAGCACAAATCATTTGAATGCAATTACCA